>APFE031647639.1:159706-232701 GCA_000404065.3 Pinus taeda | reverse complement strand
GGTGTGGTGAAATCTGTTTTATCTTGATCATCTGGGTGAACCAAAATTTGACTGAATCCTGAGAAACCATCTAGTAGTGAGATCCTTGAAGCTCCCATTACCCTTTGTAAGATGTGATCCATTTTTGGCAAGGGGTAGTGGTCTTTGAGAGAGACTTTGTTTAAATTTCTCATATCAACACAAAGTCTTATCTCCCCAGTTTTCTTTCTTGTAGGTACAAGGTTAGAAATCCATTCAGAAAATCTTATAGGTGCAATGATTCCAGCTTCATACATTCGTTTTACTTCCTTTTCAATTAGGGGAAGAAGAACTGGATTCACTCTTCTCAGTTTCTATTTAAAGGGTTTCTGGTTTTCTTTTAGGGGTATTGTGTGCTGGATAACTGTAGTATCATAGGATTTAAGGTCCTCATAACTCCAGGCAAACACATCTTGAAACTCTTTGAACAGTTTAATATATTCTGATTTCTTATAAGGAGGTAAGGTTCTAGAAAGCTTGACCATTTCGGGATTTTCAGTGGTCCCAATATTACACTTCTCTATTTTTGCATTGATGGGTTGCATCTTTGGTTTCTTAGGGAGGTCATTTGAATAAAAAATGTCTTCTAAAGGAGTAAGACCCGTGGGCAAGAATTTATCCTTTAGTTGAATCACTTTAGTTTCTTCTTCAATAATTTCATCAAGATCTGCTAGTTTTAGCTTCTATAAATTGGCATAGTCAAAGGTTGTAGGATGTAATATCAGATCTGTTGTTTCAGCTGATATACTTATGTTCAATTCATCAATTTGGTGTTGATCATCCCTAATGTTGGTGTCTATGTTTAAGTTTGAGAATTCCTCCTTCATGGTCAAAAATTTATTTATTTGAGTATCATCCTCAAATGCTTGCCAATTATTTACATTGTCTAGGACAGAAGGCCTGTGTTTAATCTCAGCAGTGAACTGGTGGTTAGGCCCAAAAGGAAGTTTACAGGTGCTTGCAAAAGTTGCCAAACTATGAGCATGCAAATTGTGGCTTCTAGGTATTTTGGTGAGCTAATACTCCAAGAAGCTGTTGAGCAAGTCTGTCACTGCTATCCTATAAGACCTTAACCTAGGATCATTTGTGACAAAAGTTCCCTTTATCTGTTGTATAATTAGGTCTGAATCACCTAATATGGAAACTTTGGTCACTCCTAGATTCTTAATCAGTTTGAGACCTAGCAAAAGGGCTTCATACTCAGCCATGTTATTTGTACATCTGAAGTTAAGCCTATATGCATGACCTAGAGCATGGTCATTTTGAGTATTGTGTATCCAGACCCCTACTCCTGCTCCTAGCTTATTTACTGACGCATCAAATTCTAAACACCACAAGATCTCTTGATCAATGTTTCTTTCAATGGATTTACAGATTTGTTCAGTGGGCTGGTCTAGTTTTGGTGATTCTTGTGATATATCAGCAGACTGTGTTGGTTTGATCACATCAGTGGTCTTTTGATCTGAAGCTGTGGACTGTTCATTCATGTGCCTGGTTTCTATTGTCTTTAGGAGCTTGACCTCAGTTTTGGGGCACATATCAGCATTGTACAATATGAATGAGTCCATGTCTGAATGAATGGAGTAGATTGGTAAGTTTTGGGGCTTCTCCTGACTGTTGACCACATATTTCATCAGTGTTTCTCGGTACAATCTCTTTGACTCGCCAAAGACTGAGATTGTGGCATATGACATGTCTAGTTGCAGAGATCCTTGGAGTTTGGCACCCCATGATCTTGATAAGAGCATACCATATTTGGGTGGAATGTTAGCTACTACCACATCCATTAAAATTGTTTTGGATGGATATTGGACTAGGGATACACAAAGGTCTTTGATCAGGCCTAAACATCTCACCTGGCTGGAATCAAATGAAAACAAATCTTTATAGGGCCTGGTGATGTCTAGATCAAGTTTTTCCATTACTGATTTCGGCATTAGGTTATGAGAGGCCCCTGAGTCAAACATGGCATTGTGTAGCACTTTGTCATGAATGTTTAGGCTTACATAGAATGGAGGAGTCCCTCCATCCACTGATTTGTCATTGACTTCTAAGCCAAAAATCAGCTCTGGTTGATCATCCAGAATATTAACTGCATCCCTATTCTCTGGTACTTGCAATGATCTATTACTTTTTTGTCTGAAGACCTCATGTTTGGCTAGTTCAGAAAGAGGAATTGTTATTTTCAGTTTACCAATTTTTGTTTCTAGATTGAAAGGTTTTTCCATCTGAGCTTTTATATTGTGAGCAGCAAGTTTTTCCTTCTTTGCTGAATTTTGGGTGACCTTGTCCTGGTCAGGTACACTATTTTGGGGTAAGCTTGAATTGGGTCTGTTTTCTAGAGGTCTGTTTTCTATAGGTCTGCCCAAGATCTCTTTTGGAAGAAATGGTGTAGATGTAGGTTTTATTGGAGGTTGTATATCAGATACATCTTCCACTGTGACCTCCCTTTGGAGTTTTTTATATGAGCACTTTGTTAAGACAACTTTATCACTAGATTTCTTGGGCAGTTTGGTGTTTGTTTGTTTGGTATTCTCAGGTACATCTATGGTTCTACTTCTTAACTTGTATTGTTTGTGTACTTCATAGACTGCTGTGTCATACCCTTCTCTAAAATCAAATGACTCACCTGATTTTTCTTGGAATTGCTTGTATTCTTGGGCTTGTTGATCATCTTGTGTTAAGAATACTTGTTGTTCATTGTCCAAACCCATTAGATTGATGTGGGGATATTCTATTTGTTCACTAGGGGTTGAGACCTCTGCATAGTTTTCTTGAAATGGAGGTCTGATATTCTGATCAGGACCAGTCCTCCCAGCATTTGGGTTTTGGTTTTTTCTAAAGTTGGGATTCCTAGTAGTGTTGCCTGTTTGCCCTTCCCAAGAGGACTTTCTCTCCATGGTCTCAACTCTATCCCCCAACCTCTCCATACCCTTCATGATTGCATCTAGCTTTTGGTCAAAGGTTGAAGGTTGCTCTTTAAATGTTGTTCTTCTCTCATTTTTTGCTCTGGTTCTCTTGGCAATCAGGTTTGCCTCCACACTTACAACTATATTCTACATGTTTGCAAGACTTGGAGGTGCTCTTTCTCTTAATTGATATGCCATATCTGGATCAAATCCATAAGGGAATTTGATCAAGGCCAGATCAGGTGGAGGTCTCAAGTTCTGAGGAATGGCGTTGTATACATTGTTGAACCTAGCACAGTAATCTTGAACTGTTTCTTGTGGACCCCTTCTCAAGTTATCATACTCTGTTAGTATGTGTAGAGGGTCTTTCTTCTTTTCCCATCTATTTAAAAAACTTAGGTATAAGGCATCAGGACTGAGTACAGAATTTGCAGCTAGAGACCTAAACCAATTCCTTACATCCCCTGTTAAACTTTGTACAAAAATTTTCATTCTTACATCTTCATCATCTATCTCATAGTTCTCAAAATAGTCCTGCATTCTCTTGGTGTGTTGTTGGGCTGTATAAGTGCCAGTACCATCAAAGTAAGTGATTTTGCTTTGATAGTCTTGGGGCATTGCCCCTGGATTTGCAGTTAGGTGTAAAGGAGCATATCTAGCCATATTTGCAGGGATAAAAGGGACATCAAGAAGGAGTGGAACAGCTGGAACAACAAGGATAATAGGAGTAAGGTGTGTTGGGGATGTAGGAGTGGGGAAACTACCTTGGGAAGTGGATGAGAAACTAGGATAAGTAGGGGTTATGTGAGGATGAACTGATGCTCTGACCAGAGTAGGAATATAGCTCTGCTGAATTGGTTCTGTATCTGTGTCTGAGAGCTCTCCTAGCTGCTCTTGTTTCTTCAAGATCTTGGGGATTAAGTTGGGGTTTTCAAAGACAACTAGGGGATTAGGGTCAGGGTTGGACCTAGTGTAACGAGATTTCTTCTTTGGAGCCAGCTTCTGGTATTCTATGAGAAGTTTAAACAGGAAGCTTATTTCCTTGCAATTGGTAATTTGAAATAATTCCCCAGTGGAGTCGCAATTGATGTTATCACTCAGGTTGTTCCCTGCTTCCTAAAGGGAATACGGCCGAGGTAACCACTAACCAATCTTTTATTTACAGGTCCTGGCCTACCTGTAACGAGAGAGGGATCTCTCTTTATGATTTAGCTTTGTTGGTGGATGATTTTAGGTTAGTTATGGTGTGCTGTTTTGTTTGAGTTGGTGGGTTGGTGAATTCAAACAGAGCTGAGGTATAAATTACAGAGCAGTTTGGTCCATTGGGCAATGGAGTTCAAGGAAGTGTGCTGCTGAAGTATGTTTTTGAAGACAGAGTATTGCTGCAAAGCTAGATAGGCATCTGTGGAGCAAATTTTTTAGACTTTGTGATGAATTTATGGAATTAGTGAGTGAAAGGCAATCGAGAATCTTTCACTATGCTAACAAGGGAAAAATGAAAGTATTGCTTAAGAGCAATTAAGAATTCTTAAACAATATTCGCAATGATAGAATTAGTTTAGACATGAATTAAGAATTCATATCCATGGCTAATCCAGAAGAAAACATATTTAGAAATAGAGATTGAGCATAGGGTGTGTTTAAGCAAATCCTAAGCTATTCTTTTTCTCTATTTACTATGATCATGAACATATATGAATTATGGCATACACAGAAAAACAAGAACACAGTTTAGAATAACTTATAGTTCCAGCAAATGACACAGGAATTCTACAACACAACAGAGCCATTCATTTCCACCTTCAGACAGTATAGGAACCAGGAACTCCACCAGCAATTTGTATTAGCAAAATGTCTCAAGTATACAATAGATCTCTTCTGAAAGAGTTTCACTACAACCAACCCTCAATGCATTCTTTGAGGGGATATATATACAAAAATAGGATACAAAATATCTCAATAGTGAGTTATTGTGCAATAAATTGCACCACCAACTCTCTTACAAAAAGTAAATGAAAGAAATAACTAGAGCATTTAATGTTGAGATGGCAGCTATCTTTCTATCAGACAACTTTTGACTTTTTGGCTCAGGAAAGTTGGCTGTAGCTGTGCCTTTAATTCTGCGTTAGTTGAGCCTGCTGTCTGAGTGCTTTGGTGAGTCACTGTATGGATGCTTCCTGTGATACCTACATGCTGAATTTTCTGCTGACCTGTACTATGACTGAGATCTGAATTTTCACAGAAAGGAATAATATAGTGGCATCACCTGGGCATAATTTCCATCATTGCCTGCCACCAATCAGCTGGAGGTAGCTGATGTCTCCTTATTTTTACCAGTGTTTCATCTGCTTCTGTATATCTGTAGAAGTTTGGAGGCACTTCAAACAGATGATTTATCTCATGCTCAATAGAAAATAGATTTTCCAATTTTTCATACAGAGATTGCCCAGAGGGAGGCCCTGCTTCTTCTATGGAGCTGCTGGATGCTGTTATTTGATTCTCAACATAATTTTTGATCCTTGTGATATACTGATTATATGACAGCAGTTGTCCTGTGCCAGTCACTAGGCTTGGCAGTCCTTTATCCTGTAACACTGTCATCTTTGCCCTGAATTCATCAATTTCTGCCTTCATCTCCTGACATTTCCTTTCTAGTGTTTGAGTGAAATTCCTCAAAGTCAACACTTTCTTAGCTGTCAGGACAGTGTCTGTTCTGTTGTTTATTTCTAGAGCTGCCAATTCCTCCCTAGTGTGATTATTGAGGAAATGTATCATCTTATTGGCCTGCTCAGGCATGATTCCTAGCGCTGTTCTGGCCCTTTGTATTTCAGCATGAGCCATGCCTATTAGTTCAACTTGCTCATTTATTGCCTGGATTGACCTCCATTGGTCATGTATTGATTGGCCAATTTTGGCCCAGATTATCTTCTTGATTTCTGCTAAGGTCTTGCCTAGAATCAATTCCTTTTCCAAAGCTTTTACTTTGGCCTCCAAGGCCTTTATCTCTCTCTGCTTTTCTGCCACAGTCATCTTTGACTTGTCATAGCTAGCCTCTAGCTTGGCCAGTCTGTCCTTGGCTTCATTTATTTCTGTCACTTGAGTTTCAAGCTCCTTGACAGCTTTCATCAAGTCCTCCATACTCATGCTAGCTTCTACTGCTGTTGTTGCTTCTGTTGCCTCTGTTGCTGATGTGGCTGTGGTTGGTGCTGGAATGGCAGGAGGGGCTACAGTTGCTTGTGAAGGAGGGGCAGGGCCAAGAGTTGTAGAAGTTTGAGGGGGCTGGGAGGTTGATTCTCCCTGTCTTCCTTACCATGCTTTATCCAATTCTCCTTCCATCTCTAGTATCCTTTGATTCATCTTCATAAGAAAATCCATGGTGTCATCAAGCTGTTTTTCCTGTGCAAGTTCTACAGTGTCAGGGTGAATGGTTGGAGGCAATTTTGCCTGCTTTCTGAGTGCAGCAATATCATCCTCCTTCTTTTTCATAAGGGCCCTAACACCCTTTGGATCTTTTGGATCATGCCCTACATCAATGATAATGTATTCCAATGTTTTTATTCTGTTGTCCTTGGCCTGGGAAGACATCCTTTCCAAATCGAACTGTGTATTAGTATTTTTCAGTGATTCTTTCAACTTATGGGCTAACATGGCCTTGTCTGCAAGTGTGGCATACACCATTTCCCCTGTTTTCTTGTGCAGCTCTATCTGATCCATTGGATGTATGTCTTTAGAAAATACCTCCAAGTTTGTTCTTAGGTAATCTACAGAGGTTTTGGGATCTGGAAGTTTAGGCTTTAAATGAGTAAAAATCATTTTGTCCTCCTTGATGTCGTATGTTGCCATCAATCTCTGTTTTTTGGAGGGGGTTGCCTTCAAGAATTGATCATAGAGTTGTACTCTCAACAATTCATTTTGTGCTTTGATCTCCATGAAACCCCCTTTGATACCAGCTGGTTGCTTGCCTTGCTGTCTTGAGGAGGATACCTTTGTGCCTTGCTGCATGGTCTGTTCCAGCTGAAATGAACTAGTGGCAGTTTGCTGGCTGGATTGTCTTTCTCTATTTTGGATTTCCGCTCTTTCCTCATTGATGTCTTCTTCCTATGTTTCAGGGTCAATTCTTGGCCTCTTGGCCTTTGGTTGTTGTGTTGACCCACTTGGAGGTGTGACCTCCTCTCTATCTCACTTTTTTCCTCTCTCTTCATTGAGAGGTGTTTCCAAAACTAGGATTTGGGGTGGTCCAGTTTGCTGTAAAGGGGCTTGCCCTTGAATTTGATCCTTTGAGGTGCTGAGCTGCCCTGCCTCTGTCTCTTGTTGTTCATCCATTATTTCTTTTCCTTTTGCTGTAGTGGTGGTTGTAGATGCTTGCTGGGTAGTCTGTGCAGCTGCAGCAGTGGATGTGCCTTCTCCTACTTGGACTGGTTGTTTGAATATGACCTGCTGACAAGAATCCAAGTCAAGAGTTTTCTCTAAATCTTTTACAGTCTGCTCCATTTTCTCTTCCTGAGTAAATTCTTCTACTATTGTATCAGGCACCCATTCATCTTGGTTGGCAAAGTGTTCTATTTGTGGATATGGACAATGTTTATAGGCTAGCAGCCTATACTTGACTCTCCTAGCACTGATAAAGCCTTCAGGGTCATAAGGGACCCACCAGAAACTCCTTTTGAGTTTAAGCTTTTGCCCCAATATTTGATCAGCTTCTTGCCAACCATCTTTCTTGTTCATGATGAAGGGGCCTAAGTGGTCTCTGAATTTGAGATTGGCTTTCTTCTTGGCACTATGGAAGTGTGTAAGGTCATAATTGATGAGCTGCCTATAGTATTCCAAGGCAAACAATCTCATAGGCACATACCTTGAGAGCCTGTAAGGACAGAGCTCACAACCATAGATCCTGATGACTGTGTGATTTTGGTATAAATACCAATCACCTATTTTATAATTCCTGGACAGCTGTAAGATTTTCTGCATATCTTTGGACAGTCTGGCAGGAGGAGACCTCTTCAAGAGGCATGTGACTGGATAGACAAATTGGTCAATAAATTCACAGTAGGAGTAGGGAGAGTTCTGAACTTGATGGAAAACTGAAGACCAGAAGATGACAGATCTCCTCTCACCCCGTGAATCTAGTTTCTTGATGTGGCACTGGAAGCAATCTGTCTGATAGTACATGAAGAGGTGATAAATGTATGATGAATATTTGAATATTGCTTCCCTTTCCAGCCTCACCAGTTGGTCATGTATCTTGTTGGCAATGAACTTAGCATAATTGTATTTTACAGCAGGGGGCTTCCCAAGGCTATATGCAGATAACAAGACCAAAACAGTTTCATCAACATGCTCATTTGTGGAGAACCCCAGGACAGAGGATATCATGTCCACAAGCAGCTTGCCTACCTCATTGAAATTTGCATATGAAAAAGGAGGTGGCCGAGAAGGCTGGCAGTCTGCTCTCATGAAAGTTTTGGCAACTACAGCAATGTCTGTGCTAGAGAGCTTGGAGCCCTCAGCCAGCAAATACTTTATAGAAAAAGGGTATAACAGCTGGGTTTGTTTGTAGTTCAGCATCTGATTTATGGAGTCTGGTGTTATGTAAAAGAGGATGCTCCCAGATGGAGACTTTACAGCTATGAGCTTCTGGTCATAATTTTCTGCACAGAGGTGAATGACTTCAGGAAAGACATTTACAGATGGCAGGAAGTTGGTAGGCAGATTAGACTCCCAGATGCCATACATGTCACTGTTGTCCAAGTGATTGGTCCTCAGCTGGCAGAAGGTCTGTAAATGGTTTGTCTCTGCCACAAAATCAGCAATGAGGAAATCACTGTCTACAAGTGGCATAGCTTCAAGCTCCTTACTGGGTGGATTGACAAGAGCAACATCAAGAGCAGATGGAGTGGCCATGTTTGATTTTAACTGGATATTTACTTGAGTTTAGGATTGGTGCAAAGGCTGAGGAATGCCCACTGAATTGTGTTTGAAAGTGAGCAGCTCTGAGAGTATGAGGAAACTGTTTACAGGTTTTATGAACTGTGGGGCACTCTGTTGGAAGAAACTAGAGTGTTTTAATCTAATTAGCTGGCTTTTGAAGGGGAGTTTTGAAAACAAGGATGAGTGTGCAGTTATATGGGCTTTTAGTCAGCAGCTCGACTTCTTCAATTAGTTTTTATGGTGAATTTAGTAGAAGGGCACGGGTTTCTTGCAGAGCCTTGTGGTGTAGCGATTTTACCAGGTTTTTGGGTAGTTTTAGTGGACAATTTATATGTGAGGAGCTTTTGCAGAGTTTTTTATAGGAAATTAGGAGAAAAAATGGGAGAAATATGGGTAAAGTAGGTCGCCTGCGGCAAATACATGGATTCTTCGGTGCAGGAGGCGTCAAGCTGGATCAATTGAAGGTATTTGGGTCGACTTTGAGGGCGTCAACAACTTTGGTGGACGAATTCTCGATTTTGGTAGTAAACGACGTCTTTTGCATGCAGACTGCTCCGGAAACGACGAGTTAAAATGACAAACAACGGTCATTTCCTGACTTTTTATGCAATTTTGGCCCTTTGGTGCCTTTTTGGTGATGACGTCAGTATGACGTCGTCGGTGGGTCTGGGTACGACAGGGTGACGTAGCGGCTAATGTGGGTGACATCACGCTGACGGGGGTGTGACGTCAGCGAGAGGGGATGGGTGGTAAGCGGTTTCCCCGGAGCACCCATGGGCGATAAGCAGTATGAGGGTGGAGGGCTCCGAACACTGCGGGAGGCCAACGCGTGGCGGGGGTACGGCGGTGAAACCGCCAATCCCCCGGACGCAAAATGTCGGGCAGGTTGGTGGTGAGTTTGACCGCCAATCATTAGATCAGTGGGGCTGGAGATCTAACGACTAGCAGCACAAATGATGTGATGGTGCGTTAGGACAGGGGGACCCGCCGATTTAATAATTATTTTAAACAAATCGAGCGCGCGGGGGTGGGTTTTTAACATTAGGATTTCGGGTTTTATAACTGTTTTAATTAAAAAATATTATAAACTCAAACTTTAGAGCGGGAAAGGGGTAGGAAGGGTTAATGAGGGCGGGGATTTTGATTTTTCGATTTTTAGCCATAGCTTTTTAACAAAACCCATAGTTTAGGGTTAATATTAACCCCTGATGGATTAATATTTCCCAAGAGAGGGTTGTATAGCTATAGTGCTAGGGGGAGGGTATTTACATAGACCTTTTGGGATTTTTACATAGATTTTTGTCAAATTAGGGAAGGGGAATGCTTAGGGAGCGAGATAATACATCAGTTGTTAATATGACATTGTGAGGTGAGTGTATAGGGGGAAATGCTAAGTTTTAAGAAGTAAAACTTAGGAATGGAAGATGAGGGAAATGAGAATAAAGGTTTTTACACAAAAAATTGTGGCTTCTTTCCCTTGATTGGACTCCATAGTTTGACATGGTACTTGGTCATGGAACGAAGTGGAAGAGGACACTTGGGCAGATCCCAAGGTCCTTGGGGATGTTAGTAAATGATGTTTGGGGGAAAAAAGGGGGAAATTAGACATGCTTCCAATGTTATGTCCTCAAACCTCTGCTATGATGCCAATACCATGAATGGAATGAGTCTTGCACTTGATAAGCCAATTGGTGATGGCCCTTCATTTCTGCAGCCTTGCACTACTTACCCAACCTAGTAATCCTAACATTTTTTCTTCGCTTGAAGTGGGTGCACTTGCATTAGCAGACCCTAATTGTTCTCTTTTTCTTTTGACTGCCCTCCTATCTAAATCTACCCTTATTTCTTCCAAGGACCCAGATTAGGCAGTTGGGCTCCTTCATTACTCTGCCTAGCTAGTCATCTGCCAAGCTTGAGCTGTTTGGACAGGAAACATTCTCTATTCTGCAACAAGAAATTTAAACATGGCATGGTCCAGATTAGACTATTGGGCCATCCATCAAGTATGATTGGCATCAGTATTTGTAGAGTGTGACCCTGCCAAAAGATAGTAGTGGCATTTTGACTGGCCACTTTCCTGGTGTTTAGTTTGGGGTTCATTTTCACTTTTCTTTTGACCATTTGATTTTCTTTCCTTTTGATTATTCTTTTAAGGCATACCCTCTTTTCATTTTTTAATTTTCCTAGAATGTACACAAAATATGGAACCTTTGCAGCCTGCAATGATGAACATATTTAGCCCTTCCACTGTCAATCATGAAAGATGAAACCTATTGGTATAGGAACCTAACACAAACAATTCCTCTAGCCTGATAATGGGTCTAGCCACAACTGATACTTTCTATGGAAGATTTCCTTAGGTTGGAACCAATTAAGAGGGCCTACCTTTTAGCACTCTTATCCCATTTGATGATGTCCTTGTTTGCTCACTCCAGCTATCTCTCGCTTCCTTCTTCAAACACCTAAAACAAGTAAACAACAACAAACAACAACCGTGACAATCAACAAATTGTAACTCAACCTACTTAACAAGTCAAGAAACATTAAGCCATGAACAAGTAAGATGAAAAATCATGTAGGAAATCAATCGATAGTTTCATATATATTGAATCAAGAAGAGATTACAACCATTGTCTTGATGTTGCCATTCTCCTCTAACAAAACCAGGTTCCCACACACTCCTGCTAACATTCCATGATGGCCTCAACAACAATATTTTTAAGGCTCTTCCCTTTAGGCTTTACAATAAACCAAATTCACACTTCTCCCTCATGCAACTAGAGTGCTACAACTATGAATAGCTTTATGTTTACTCCAAACTTAATTAGCACTAGCACACCAACATTAACACTAGCTTGTGCTTGGGAAAAAGGGAGGTTTATATAGGATGAATGGATGAGAGATGGATCCTCTTCTCATGGGAGAAGGTCTTATCTCTTGAGGTAGTTCCATCATTATAGGGGAAAGGAGCCCAAACTGAAATCCTCAACCCCATCTAGCCAAACCATTTACCAGACTTCCATTATGAAACTTCTAGAGCTAGAAGATTCAACTCTTTATTTAAAAAACTTTCCATAAGAGGAACGATGCGACTGGAACAAAGCTTAGTCGCTCTAGTCGCCACTAGGGACAGTGTTAATATCTACATATCAGTGGGAGGAGGACAAAGGCCATTAGCGCTAGTATTGTAAAATGGATAAAATAGAATTTTTGGGGGAAATGGTGCAAAAGGGAATTTCTCTGCTCATGAAGAGGGACACAATGGGAGTATTTGCACGAAGGGTAAGCGTGTAGGGTTCACTGTAGAGGTCCTCCAGGATCAAGAAATGGGGAGTATAGGGATAGTGACAAAATGTTGTGTAACACCGCTCGCCCCCGTTGGAATAGGCCCCTCAACATTCGGGTTGTGGTAATTTGATGCCCCACAGAGACCTCTAATCTTGACGCGTTAGTGATATACAACACCATATAACCTTTGTTTGGCCCCCATTCTTCACACTTGTCCAAAATTCTTTGTTGAGCCCTCTGCTCTGTCGCTCCATGGTCCCATGGCTTCGTGGTGACTGTGGGATGGTCTCAAATTCTTCCCCCAACTATTAAACACCTCATCGAGCCTTCGTTGTGGTTATATTTCATTCCATATGATCCAGGACTAATCCCCAAATTTCACCCCTCAAATGTTTAACGATCCAAGAATATATGTTGTGGTACAATGGCTGTTATCGTGAATGTTGGAAACTTGGGCCACGGCTAAGTCCGAGCCCTTGGCTCCCCTACCTGTGGTCTCATGAGCATAGGGTGACTAGGGGAAAGGGCTTAGTCCCATGCTCGACACCGTCCCCTAATACAAATCCAATAACACATCAAATATAATTTTTCCATTATGGTTTAATAAGGAACACATGTGCCCAAGCGGTAATGCCCTTGGCTTGAACGTTGGAGGTTGCCTGTTCAAATCATGTGGAGGCTTGTTTGGACCTCAACCAAATTTTGTGCCACCTTAGGGTGCTACGTGGTAGCCTATGATTGGGCCATGTAGCACCCAATCATTGGGCCATGAAAATTCCATCAACTAATCAAAAATCAGCAGATTTCAACCAATTCAATGAGGCCAAGTGGAAGCCTGCCACTGGCCTAAGAAACCCAGTCAACATATTGAGTCAACAGTCTTGCATCCAACTTGTAAATCATTTACCAGTTTGGGAAAATGATCACAACACAATGTTAGGATCATACAATATCGTTTTTGAGAAATTCAAGTTGCTTTAGATTCAGGTCATCGAGATATTTGTTTTGGTACATGTTTCGAGAATTTTT
This sequence comes from Pinus taeda, assembly GCA_000404065.3. NCBI lineage: Eukaryota > Viridiplantae > Streptophyta > Pinopsida > Pinales > Pinaceae > Pinus > Pinus taeda. The sequence goes on along the minus strand of APFE031647639.1, from coordinate 219,529 downwards.
AAACACTTTGAATTTTGAGCACTTTACTGATCCCCTGAATCACTCCTCACAACTAGAAGCTTTTGGACCTCCAAAAGACTATTTTCAGTCAAAAAACATATGAGGGTTTAGTTCCCCCACCCCTTCGTTTTCAATCCATTTGGCTTTTCTTGGTTTTGTATGTTTGATCCCCACACAAATGTACTCCACATTCCCTCATTTTGAAGTTCTTGTTTCTTTGACAAGGTTAGGATCTTGCTGCAATTCTTCAAGATATTTAGAAGAGAAAACTTCTATTAAATAAATATGAACATTCTTTCCTACATCTTCAATAAAAGGAGGCTTACCCAATTTCAAGTTCATTTCACCTCGAAGTTTTTCTTTTTTGATGCAAAGCCTTACTTCCTCTCCAACTTGAAAATTGTGCGCAACATGATGCTTATCATGTCTATCCTTGCATTTGGCTTGACTCTACACCAAATGTGATCACTATCACCATGAACCCTTCTTCCTCAAAGTCAAAACACTAGGAAACCCAGAAGAGTATGTATTATAACTAATGTTCCCTTTTTCAAGTAGTTCTTGCATCTGCTTCTTGATTCTTGCATTCTCTAACACTAACATGTTATTCAAGCCAGTGTTCAAAAGCGATGCATCCTGTTGCAAATGAACTTCATGTTGTCTTCCCGTTTTACAAGGCAACACATTAGATTCCTAAAACATCTTATCACATGCATTAACAACTTCAACTAAATCAGTTTTCAATGTTGGATCACAATATTGGAAGGCCTCAAATTCATCAACATCTTTATGTTTAATCATCAACAATGCAAAATTCTGACTAGCATTTACAAACCTCTTCATTTGTCCAACGTTTACGAGTGATAAATTCAACTTCTTGCTATGTGATCTAATGATGTACTCAATCCCATCTCTAAACAAATGATAATTTTTCTCATAGAAATGAAAGATGGCTTTACTGCCATATAAGTATGGGATTCCCAAAACAATCCCAAAAATGTCAAGTGGTACCACATCAAGTTCCACCTCATTAATAAAATTTGCAGTGATGGTAAATATAATTATGTAGTTTTTTGTCACTTGCAATGTTGCATTTTCACATACCCAACCCAAAGGATAAGATTTAGGATGAGGAATGGTTTCCAAATTTAGTTTCTTGACAATGTCTTCTGAAATGAGGTTTGCTTGTGATCCACTGCCTAACAAAGTATCTACTTTGTTATGTTTTGTGATGAATCTAGTATGGAAAATATCTATTCTTTCCATTTCATTTTGAGTTTCAATGGGTTTTCTAGAAGAACTAGTACTTGCAATTGAATCTTTACCCTTCAATCCCGTGGCTATGATTTTTGTTTCATCTTCAAAATCAGATCCTAGTTCTTGATGTGTAGTTGAAATAATATTTTCTTTCTCCTTGTTATTAAAAGTTCTAGGTCTCATCTCAAGATGAAGTTTCCGACAATGGTCTTCATCCTGGCCTTCTTTAGAACAATGTTTACATGTGATTTTTTGTCTCCCTCCTTCTTGATTGAAGCATTCTTTTTATCCTTGCCTTTGAACTTCCCTTTTTCTTTTCTCCAAACTTAAATGACTTCTCATTAGTTTCTTCAGAAACATTCTTCCCTCTTGCTTCTAAGTGAGTTGCATGTACACAAACTTCATCCAATTTTGTAGGGTTAAACATGTGAATTATGTGTCTTAAGTAACTATGCAATCCTCCAATTTATTTCAGTAGAATATCTTAGGAGGAAAAATATATGCTCAAAATCAAAATTCGTTTCCTAGATTCTTGAGTATAACTTTGCACATTTTGTCTCTTATCTTGCTTAAAGTTTTTCCGATCAGTTATAGCTTTTTACACATATGCTAATGGATAAAATTTCCTTCTTATTGCAACAAAAAAATCATTCCGAGAGGATAAAACTTTACCACGTTTCTTCATGTCCTCTTGAATTTGGCCTCCCACCAAATAAGTGCTACACTTTACAACCTAAGAGAACCAAGATGAATTTTGGTCTCATCATCCTTAATTCTTTATATCCTACAATACACTTCAATCTGACAAAACCAATTATAAAATTTCTCGGAATTTACCTCTCCATCATACATAGGAAATTCAAACTTAATGTCAAGCTTTAACAAAGGAGTTTTTCCATGTCGTTTTGGAGAATTTTGAGGTGTTTATGAGAGGTTAGAAGAAGTAGAAGAATATGAGGAGTAAGATGAGGATGTAGATGGAGGTAAAGGTGGTATCTTGCCACCATTCCCTCCATTCGCTTTTGGAGGCATGTCTCCTTTTCCTCCATCTATTTTTGGAGGTTTTGAGCTATCTCCTTGCAACCTTAAATTCCTCTCTTCATAAAGAACCTTTACTATTTCATACATTTCAAAGAAACCTTTTCTGAAATTTCTTTCATCTTCATACATCCCTTCAGGACCTTCTTCATGTGACATAACTAGTGAAGCTTGAGGTGTAAGTGCTCTCCCTGAAACAATTTGAGATCCTGGCTCCACGAGTTTTCCTTATCCTCTTTTATGCTTCAAACTTGTAAGCATCATAAGACACTTGCAAACAAAATGAAACCTTCAAAATAAGCTTGAGCTCTGATACCAAACAAATATGTAATGCAAACTTGAAGGTGATGGGAAAATTGCAAGTAAAATTTTATGTATTTTGGGTAATGCATCACTATATAAAACACATAAAATAATGGTTTTTAAGCTTAGTTAACAACATAAACATATACAATATACCATATCAAAAACACATAACAACAAAAATGATAAAGGAGTTCACCCCTCTCCTGGGATACATCTCCTGGTCCAACTTTCAATGTTGGGCCTCTTTCATTAAGTGATAAAATTTGTTTACATGGATTTACGATGCTCAAAATGTAGATATTATGTCTCCAATGGCTCCAGAATTGTCAAAAACCCATATATGGTCTTTTGTTGGGCTCAATTTGTCTAAATATTGAAGAAGTTATGCTCTCTCAAAGTGTTCGCTACTAACTGTCCTACAAACTACACTGATATGCTATCCATCCTATGAATCCACCTTTTCCACAACCTCCAAGCTATAATTTCGCCTAACGCTGATGAGATTCACACTGTTTCAGCTACAATTTGTCATCTTGTTTAAATGCCCAATGACTCTCGTGAGTGCATAATTTGGGTCATATGGCCATATGCCCTGAGCACGGGGGATTTACTGACAAAGCAATACCATATCACATGCATTCATTTTGGGGCATAAAAAATGATGAAAACATAATATAATATATTGAGCATATAATTGGGGGGTAAAGGGTTTTTATACGTTGTATAGTAATGTGTGTATTATAAGGTATTGTTTATACAATACATTGGCCATGTGGAGGAAAAACACAAGTGGGTTGGAGAAATAGAGGATCATGAGTATCATGGGAGTATCAAGAATGGGAGGGAGAAAGAAAAAACTATGGTAATATTAGGTCCACAACATCCTAATATTCAAACCTATTTCCATAGTATTAACATGCAATTCATGGTAATGTTAAATTCTTAAAGTAAAAGGATGAAAATGAAAGACAAAGGAGAATGTCACTTTTTTTCATCCTTTTACTTAAAATTTAACATTATTATGAAATGAATCAGGATGTTTAAGAGTGGTCTCGGCCTCATTAGATTTCATATGGAGAAAGGTGAAATTTATATCTCACTCAAAATCTAGAAGACTTATTAGATTTTCAGGATTTCAGGATTGGGGGGATTGCAAAATTTCCATTGGATTTTGTCATGTACTAGGGTATGGAAGTCATATTTAATCAAGAGAACCAAGCCCTCTATGTACCATGATGTTAGTGACATTGGTTTTCAAACTCCTTTGTCATGAACCTACTAAAAATGTACTCATTAGTCAAATAAATCTTGAATTTGCATGCTACGTTTTCCTATCTTATGTTAATTCTTAGAGAGTGATATTAATGAAAAAGATCCTAAGACAAACAATGATTTTGATGATATGTAGGTATTTTTTGTAGCACGATTTTTTTAGATGTTAGAGGCCATCCAAAGCCTACTTGTTGATGTATTTTTGGTTCAAATATGGATTTCACTCGATGTTATTTTGGTTATGTGCACCCTTACACTCTATATAAATGAGAACTTGTAATTTGTGGACCTATGGTTGATGACGATTATAACTACTAGATCAATGATGTTATATGGTTTAATCCATGTTTTTTATGTTTTTTATCACAAATTCATCATTCTACATACTTTTGTTGACATATATGCATCAAAATATATAAAAACATATATTATATAAAATTCACTCCCAAAATCGCTCCGAACTTGGGAGATTTTGAAAATGTCACTCCTCACTCCTACTTCCACTCCCACTTCCCGCTTCTGCTCCTACTCCTAAGCAACCTTGCTCTAAAACATACATGCATAACATTACTATTACCTCTATGATCTATGTCTAATGTGTGTCTTAATATGTTTTACCTATAGCTTAGCTAGTGATCCTCCCAATGATGGGGTAGTAGAGAAGACAACATATATGGCACCTTCTCGCTTGCCTTACATTAGTGATGAAAAGGTTGAATGAAATTGAAGGAAACAATGATATTGACTATTGCTTGGTGGAGGGCACATGCATGCCACAAGAGATACTAAAATAGACTATTGTTTAGAAGAGGGTGCATGCATGCTAAGGGCACACCTTCATTTAATTCCAGTTTATATGTTGTTTAAAATTTAGAAATTTCAGTTTTGGATAGAGTTTTTCTATTATTAGAGGTTTTCTTTTGTTATTTTTAGCATGCATGATCTATTCTTAATAAGAGGGTACAAATCCTTAGTATATTAGAATACTTATGCATGAGAAATTCCCATCTTAGGTAAAGGACACAGATCTCAAGGAAGGGATACATGCTTGCATCTCCAATTCATCTTTTGATGGAGACACAGTTACTTGGCACTCTTACCATGCAACTATGGTGCACTAGGTGATCAGATTAGGGCTATGATTTGAAAAAGTCCAACTAGATAGGATTTGGCAAGTGTCCATATTCATTGTACTTTCTCTTCTCTTCATATTCTATAAGCGTGATGAAAGGTGCATCATTATGTTGGTTATTGAGGCCTTGTTTTGAACTATTGTAGTGTATCTTTTTCACTATCCAATAGAAGATAAACGTAATTGATAGTTCAAATATATGTATTTATAGTTCAAAATTTTCAAAATATGTAATTGTAAATCATCCAACTTATATCTGCCTCTTTTTTACTAAAACTTTCAAGTTTTCAGCTACCTAGTATTTAGGTAATTCTTTCTAGGTATAGAATCTGCTTACCATTGTTAATGAAAATGAACGGATATAAATACAAAGGGGTATAATAAATGTTAATGATAAAATGGATACCTATAATATCTAGTGAAAGTAGGCGATTTTTATATTGGGAAGGTTTATTGAGTTTGTATTGGTAGGGGGTTACCTAAAGTGATTTTTAGAGGTACTTTCCAATATGTATTTAAATTAAGGGTATTGTTTAGTATGTCATGACCACACATGCTATGTTAGTGGTTCATTAAGTGAAGCCCCCATGGCCCGAGGGCTTCGGCTAATCGCCCACCCCTGTCGGCATAGGTCCCTCAACATTTCGGTCATGGTCATTTGATGCCCCATGGGGTCAAGGGTCAAGCCAATGGCCCACCCTAATCATCGGAGCCCCCCAATCTTAGCCCATTGGTCATATACGACACCATATAACCTGAGATTGGCCCCCATTCTTTGCACCCATCTAAACTTATCCGCTGAGCCCTCTGATCCATCTTGTCGTGGTCCCATGGCTTCATGGTGACTGTGTGTTGGTCCCAAACTCTTCCCCCAGTTGTTAAACACCTAGCCAAGCCTTTGTTGTGGTTATATGGCATGCCATATGATTTGGGGTTGGTCCCCAAGTTCTGCACCTCAAATGTTTAATGCTATGGGTATATATGTTGTGGTCTGATGGTTGTTACCGTGAGTACTAGAACCTTGGGCTGTGGCTAAGATCGATCCCTTAGCTCCCTTGGCTCTGGTCTCATGGGCATGGGGTGATTGGGGGTCAGGTCTTAGCTCCGATGCCATCCCCCAATATAAATATGATTACACATTAAACATAACCTTGTCACTATGGTTTAATAAGGAACACACGTGGCCTGGTGGTAATGTGCTTGGCTTATATGCTGGAGGCTTCCAGTTTGAATCTTGTGGAGGCTTATTAGGACCTCAACCAAATTTTGTGTCACCTTGGGGTGCCACGTGAAAGCCTGTGATTGCGCCATGTGGCACTGACTCATTAGGCCATGAAAATTTCATTAACCAATCAAAACTCAACATATTTCAACCAATATGGTGAGGCCAAGTGGTAGCCTACCATTGGCCTGAGAAACCTAGTCAACATATCCAGTCACCCTGCCCAGTCAATAGCCTTGCATCCAACCTGCAAATTTTTTCCCTGTTTGGGAAAATGATTAAAATGCGATATTAGGAGCATACGATATTAGTTTTGAGAAATTCAGGATGTGTTAGGTTCATGTTGTCAAGACGTACGCTTTGGTACATGTTTCAAGCACTTTTGAACACTTTGAATTTTGAGCACTTTACTGATCCCCTAGATCATCTTTTTACTTTTTCTTTCTTATTAGCTTCTTTCTCTTATTATTATGTTTGTTCTCATCATGAAATAAATACCAAAAAAGAAGAACAATAGTACACAAGAACACATGATATAGGTTGCAAGCCAAGGCCAAAAGCTCTCCACTTGAGAGGAAAAGCCATAAATCTCTTCTCTTCTTATAAATTCTACAATTGACGAATTCCAAAACCTCTAGAACAAGACGAATACCCTTCGAAGACAAAGTCATAACTTCTTGATGATGTGCTTCCTTTACCTAAGTCAAATCCAATCAAATATCTTCCAACAACACAACTTTGACCCCCAACTTCAAATTTTCAGTCTCTACCGCAGGTCTGAAATTTTCGACCCTTGCAACTATCATTGCATCCACACGTGTGATAAAAAATTATCCTTCCAAGGCCTCCCAATAACTTTGCTTGACTTGCTTCCTTGTTTAGTGCTAGAGTGTGACCTAATATGCTGCTCTTCCAACAACTTTGAGCTTCTTCTACCAGCTTGAGAATTTTGACCTTGAAGTAGCAAACCCTAGCTCTTGTTCTTCACACATGTGCGAGATAATTAGCCTAAAAAATTCTTCCTTTTTCTTTCTCGTTCTTCACTAGCCTTCTTGCTCTTCTCCTTCGCTTAGATCATGAGAAGTGAATGTGTGGTCAAGGGAGGTCGAGTTCCTTCCTTTATATAGGCTTCTAAGGTTGACGAGGCTCCTCAAAATAAGCTTCTTAGCTGGCATGCTGACTTGGCCTTGAAGGGTATTATGACACTTTTAAATACAAAAATAATTCTTTTTACAAATTAGAATGTGCCCGATGGGGACTCTAACATATGACAATAACTATTTTGACTTTTGACCTAGGTAAAACCCTAGAAGCACTCAAAGGATGCTTAACCTCTAAAATAAAAGACCTTGAGCATGAAACCCATAATTCAAAATATAAATAATAAACTTTCTTTCATTTTACAATATACAAGAATCAAAAGTACATTTCATATTTATAAAGACCGAATCTAGTTACACAATTTTCAACATTTGTTTCTCTCTCACTTTTTGAGACTTATATTCAAGTTTTATTAAAAATTTAGATCTGTTAAAGAATAGGAAATACATATTATGTGTAATATGGGAGTAAAATTGTTCGTGTATCTCTGACTTCTTGAGATTTATATTCATAAAATAAAACAATGTTTAAAAGTGGAAGGGTGTGTATTATTAAGACACTCATTTTAAGAACATGGTTGTTAATTCAAAAACCATCTAAAATTAGTATTAAAAAAAGGAAAAAACCATCTAAAATTAGTATTAAAAAAGGCAAAAGAAGAAAGAAAAAAAAAAAGAAAAAAAGAAAAAAAAAAAGAAAAAAAAAAAGAAAAAAGAAAGAAAAAAGAAAAAAAACAGGGCCCATATCGTTAGGTTTAGTTTTGAGATTCATGATATTGTGTTCAATGCAAAAATTATTGTTGATCTTCAAATCAACTCAATTATGTAAAAAAAAATTAAGTCATCACAGTTATTGATAAACCAAGATTACAACAATTAAATCTAACAAAAAAATTTATCTTTCAATTTTGTATGATAACAACACCATTAAAGAATTATAATGTTACACATTTACTAAAGTGTTAGATGTCAATTTCTATATGAGACCAAAATGTAAAGAATAAAACCATCTACGATTGAAAAGCTTATTATGGTATTGAAAATATAAGTAAAAAATGCTAAACTTTTGGATTGGTGTCGACTAAAAAACATTTTAATTATTTAAGTTATTATACATAGGTATGATGTTTCAATTTGCAACATTTTTCATGAGATAATTTTAAAGAAAATTCAATAAAATCAAACTAATTTTTGAAGTTAAATAAAAATAACAACTCTTTTCTTATTTTCTTGATTTTGAGATTGGATGTATTTTTATGGGAATAAAAGCATGATGGGATATTTAGAAGAGAAACATAATTTTTATTTTGAGCCTTTTATCTATCTTGTTTTTTAGAATGATTTTTCAGATTAATTACATTTTTAGTTTTTTTAGACATTTGAACAAAAAAAATTGATAATATGATTAGTCCAGAAAAACAATCTTAAAAAAAACCTAACTTATTTAAGTTTGAAAAAATAATTTCTATTGCTTTTTTATGAGAAATGTTAATGGCAAACTTCTTACTAAAAATTGACTTGGTCTAACTAGAAAGATTATTAATAAAAAGAAATGAAAATATTTCTTTGAAATATCAATTTTAAATTTAAATTGTAATCCATTAATAAAAAATAAAATAATAATTTATAAATAAACTATAGTAATTAAAGTAAAATTAGGTGATTATTATCATTTCACTTTTAAAATACAAAATTTCAATCATAAAACCACAATGTTAACCACTTCAATTATCTAAAACGACAATGGATCCCCTTTATTTATATATATATAAATGAAAAATATTGTAACACATCTTATAAATTTATATAAAAATAAATTACAACACAATAAAATTATTTATGGATAATGTACTTGCCTTCCTGCCTCTTTACACTAATGTACCAATGTATGAATAAAATGACGAAGCCAACACAGTCATGCCAACTAAAGCGAAGACAGCTAGTGACTAAATCAAACCATCTAAAGAGGAAAACACTTGTTTGCTCCTTGAATCATAATGTCCCCACCTCCACATATATTCCACTGATCATGTTAATCATTATTTAAGGTTTTAATTTGATTTGTACAAATAACCAACTCCAACTACAATTTTGTCTATGATTGGGTGTGGCTTTTGTTATAATGTGAAAGTTGAAAGACCCCACACTCACGCACACCACAAGCAAATATACCTAGCTCCATATGAACACAGCTAAATGTATAGTGTTCGTTGGTATTATTATAATTGTGGGGAGGCGGTGTTCCTTCCCCTCTGTTTTTGGAAGTCCCCACACAGATGGTATTAACTTATTCCAATTCTCTATCAAAAATTTAATTTGAAGCTGTCAAGGACTCCAGAGGTGAAGCGGTGATTGAGACGCCTAAAAATTCGATTGTCATACTGATGAAAAAAGGTCAGGCTGACCGGCAGTAACCGGCGGAATCTTCTGGACTACCCGGCAATTGGCACCGCCGGTCTTCTTTCCACACGTGCGACATCCTTTACAAGGAAATGCGCGCATGTGCGAGGGCGACGGGAAGGATCTCGTGAGTGGTTGGTGATTCAAGGGTTGGAGTCGCAAAAGTCGCGTTATCCAACTGGCGGAGAATCAGTTTCAATTGCGGTCTGAGTTCGTTCGCGCATCCATTCCGTATATTTTTTTCAAGAGAGGAGACGATGAGGACGCGGAACCGTTCCTGCAGCAGTCGCAGGGTTCAAGTGAAAAGAAAAATGTTATCCTCGCAGCAGTCGCAGGGTTCATGCGAAAAGAAAGCAGGGAAGAGTAAGGTAGAGAATCGTATAGATGAAGTAATGGATGACGAGATAGTTTCAGGTAATTTTGCTTAGAACGTTCTATTATTCCATATTTCATTGCCCTCAGAATAAACTCCGCTTAGTTCAAAAAAATAGTGAAAGATGACCGGGAGTCCCTCTAGTTGTACCTTCCATGGACTCCAGCAACCCCATGTCCATATTCAATTCCTGGAAGTGCCATGGACTCCAGCAACCCCATTTCGATATACAATTCCTGGAAGTGGGACAGGATTCAGTGGACGGATATATTGCTCAGATGTACAACGGGAAATGCTGAAAACTGCATGGACATGAAGGTAAGTGTCTGATCTTACTTTGGTTTCCATATAGACTGTTGAAGAAATTACAAAGCTAGATCCCTAGATTCCTGTATGTAGTCGCACAGACCATTCTTCCCGGTCATGTTCTATTTACATTTCCTGACAAGAAAAGTCTTCTTAGTTTTGCATCTTTTTTGTCTCGATATGGCATAAGAATGGTTTGAGTTTATTTAAAATATGGCATAAGAATGGTTTGAGTTTATTTAAAGTAGGATGGGAAAGGAAGTCATTTGGTTTAATAATAGAGGTGATACTGCAACAATGAAACTCAAGGGTGCAGACTGAGCTTCTGTCTCTTATTTCCCAAACCTTCAATTTCGGCTTTCAGAGAGTTTATTTAAAGTGGGGACGCCAAAGGAGGTGATACTGCAACAATGAAACTCAAGGGTGCAGACTGAGCTTTGTCTCTTATTTCCCAAACCCTCAATTTCGGCTTTCAGAGAGTTTATTTAAAGTGGGGACGCGAAAGGAAGCCGTTTGCTTTAATAATGGAGGTGACACTGCAACAATGAAACTCAAGGGTGCAGAGTGAAGCAATCAATTTCGCCTTACAGCTGGTGCAAGGAAAGCCTCGAAGACTTTTATATAGTTATTGCCTAACCCTTGGTTTCAACAGTACACAGTTGAAACATGCAGGGTTCTTATGAGGTGCAAGTATCGTACTATTCCTTAAAGACCGAGTTATTCTATAATTTTCAGAGGCACAAAATGCGACGTCTGTCTATCACCGCTCATTGTCAAGAATCTCTATAAACAGTTAAAGCTAAGGTGTCAAATCAGTACGCGCCCCTCTGAATTCTGGTCTGCAACTACAATAGTATTTTGCTGGAAAACGAGATACTATCCATGAAATCCAGAGGCACACGAACCACAAAACAGTTTAATTTATTTATTTATATTACAGAATCTAGAGGCATATAAGAATTGTTTTATGACAAGATTTTGGTCCATAAAGCCCCAACTTAGGAGACAATGAAAACGTTTTGGGTTTCCACTAGTCTCTGTGCAGATAGATTCAGGGGAAGCTGTAAACACCAAATTCAAAGGAAAGAAAATGTCATATTTAAATTCTTTTTATCCTTTATAGATAATTTATATATTAGATTTTAACTTTAATATTTTATTTTTACATGATACTTCATATATCACCTAATTTTATTTTAAATGTTACTATTTATAATATTTCAATAATGTTGCTATTAATAATATTTCACTGATTTCATTGCCAGTTGAACATAATAGTTGTTGGGTGAGAAATTTGCAGGTGCGACTTGGAATTGAAAATCTAAAATTGGGACGGCAAGATCCTGCGGGAAATATGGTTCGCCATTATGATGTCAGTTTGAAAGTGATTTCATGGAGTCAGGTTGAGAAATTGTGGTTAAAAGTAATTGGAATTTGGGGAAAAAATATTTTTTAAAAGTAGTATTTAATATGTTTTTTTTATGGTGGAAATGGATTCAATATAAATTTTCTGCTCATCTAAAATCTTAAAATTTAGCTATAATTTAGATTTACAAAAATCTCTACTTGATTTTATCAAAATATAACCAAAATTTCCATAACTTTAACATGGACCAAAATTTCCATAACTTTCTGAGAAAAAACCATAAAATCTAGCTATAATTTAGATTTACAAAAATCTCTACTTGATTTTATCAAAATATAACCAAAATTTCCATAAATTTAACATTGACCAAAATTTCCATAACTTTCTGAGAAAAAACCAAAAAAAGGCCAGTCTCATTAAACTACGGCGATTCCATGTGAGTGAGAAGGACCATTTGGTTGAAAGCGGAGGCGTGTACACCATCGACATCGACATCAACATACAGAGGACCAAAAGAAAACGAAATTCCAGCGATGCAGATATCTAATGTAAGAATGGAGATCTGGTGACAAAACGAGTTTTAAAATCAGTGATGAGGACGCGATTGCAAGGAATGACCAACTAAAAGCGCTTGAGAAGATCGAAGGCAATAATAATAATGACAAGGTGTCCTGCGGGTTCAGTGCAGGTGCAGGAACGGCAGGGGTTGGAGGTGCTCGCGAGTCGCAGGGAACGCTTTTACGGGAATATGCAGCTCGAAGAGTAATAATACCGGAAACGACGCAATTCCTCTAAACAATATAATAACTATCCCAGCGTGCCCGCCTTGATATGTGTTAAATATTCCATATAAATATACGTACGATTTATCTTTCTCCATCTGAATTTTGGGTATTGATGATTAATAATTTATTCTTTTAAGATTACAGTTCAAATTTGATTGAGTACACTGACCTACTGTGGTGGTAGTTAAAGGGGCAGATTCCCTAAGGTCCGTGAGTCTAGCTCTTGCTAAAATCATAGGATCTTAGTATATCGACTTGCAGGAAGTTGGATGTACACCTGATGTTATAGAGGCAGCTACTATTGATCGTGGGTCTGCATAGATTAGGATTCGCAGTGACGGATTCACCATGTAATTAAAAAAAAATTAAATAATTTACTACCCGGAGTTGGCTTGATTAAATAAGAAGAAAACTAGAGCTTTAAATTAATTTTTGTTTACTAATGATATTATCTTATTTAAAAAGATAGATCCCTACTAACTCAAGTTAGGATAAATAAAACTGTGGAATATAGAGTTCATATATAGACCAAATTGTTTTTAATTTGTATCATATTTAACTGGTATTTAAAGAGTGTTAGATCAAGTTAAGTTCGATGGATAGGTTTATTGTATTAGATATTTAACATGTATTTAAAGAGTTTTAGATCAAGTTAAGTTAGATGGATAGTTTTATTGTTTGAGATAAAGATTTGTGACTGATGTATTTTAAAAGTATTGTGTAAAAGTTTTAAGATGTATGAAAGAGAGTATGTATTATATTTTTATATTAATGTGTTTGGTAGTTTGATGGAAGTGATAGTTTGTATTAGATCAAATATTGTGAGCAGATATATGTTAAAAAGTAGGGAATAAGCTTTTGATAGATGTAAAAAAGGGTTTTCAGGTAGTGGTATTATAGATTATGGAATTTGCTACCAAGACCTAGAGTAGATAGAGTATTGGACATATATGACTTTGTTGATGTAAATTGTGATTGAGATCTAGATCACAAAAGATCTACAAATGGTTATGTGTTTAACATATTTGAAGGAAATATCATTTCAATTTCATGAGTAAGAAATAGTCTATAGTTTTTCTCTCAAATACAAAAGTTGAATCCATGTTAGCCACCCACATTAGAAATGAATCTATATGATTACAAAGTTTGGGTTCAAGTATTGTTTTTTTACAATTATTTGTGAACTTAAATTGTGACAGTCAAAGTGCAATATTTTTTGCAAAAAACCTAAATTGTCACTTTTCAACTTATTCAATAATACAAACTCAAGAGTTATTTACATTCTTGCATAACAAACCTTTACATTAGTGTTTAAACATATTTCTCTTATTAAACTAAAATTTCTCTCTTTTAATTTCCATTCCCAAAATAAATTTTGTAGCATCAAAATATATCATGTCAAATTTAGAGGGAAAATGAGTTTTTGCATCCTTGATGATGCCTTTATTGTTTTCAGTAAAAAAATATATCAACCACATATAACACCACATAAATAAAATGATCTAAGTGTCAAAATTTGAACACCATATTCTTGGAGATTGTTTTAACCCATATAGGAAAATTTTCATCTTGTAGACCAACTCTTTCGTTCCTTTCATTATAAAACTTTATGGCTATGTTTGGCAACAAATACCAAGATACTCTAAAAATAAAAAGAAAAAGATCCATGCCTCAATAAATATATATATATAAATGAAATATAAGCATATTCGAGGTGATAATATCCTTTTGAAATAGAACAAATGTATAAGAATGAGATGAGATCTAAAAATAACTCTCCTTAGAGTGTGTATATGTGTGTAGGAGGGAAAATGATATGATTGCAATTAAAGCATCTAGCCAACAACATTAATATAGCAAAAAAATTATAACTTACTATCCATGGCTTTATGCTTAGCATGGGGGGTTTGTTTAGGGATTAGCATGCTCCTTCCCTTCAAACAAGTGTTCTGAAAATGTGACTGCATGAATAAAGGATCTTCCCATGTCATGTCTTCCATTGGTAGGTTCTTCAATTTGATGATGTACTATGCGATTGCTTGATTTTAAAACTACATAATCCGTCTTTCAAGGATTGTTTTAGGTTCAAGTGTGATCTTTAATTCTTCATCAATCTCTGGTAAAATAATTTGAATTGGGATCTTGTCATTAATTAACTCAATTTAAGAAATTAAAATGAAAGACTAGATATATATGTGGTGATAGAGTGAACTCCAATTTTTAAACCATACTTCCAACCCCTACAATACCTTATAAAGGTCATAATACTTGGGTGCTAATTTATTTTTCTTCTTTTGTTTCTTGTTGGAGATCTCTTTATATGTTTGTAGCCTTAAAAATACCCAATCACCCACACCAGATTCCATCTCACTACAAAGTTAATTGCTTGTCATTCCATCCTTTTGTGTTATAAACAAGTTGTCATTCCATAGTTTGAGAATCTCTTGCTAGTGCCCTATGTGGTCCTCCATTGTTTGAATCTTTTCGTTTGCTTTCATGGATGATGTGATTAATGGAGTATGATATCCATAAAATTCCATAAATGGGGACATTGAAAAATGGAAGAATGTGTTGTACCACCATTGTGCCAAGGTAAATCACATAACCATTGTATTTATTTATGAGACACAAAACAATAAAGATAGCATTCTAGATATGTATTCACAATCTTAGTTTTTCCATTAGATTCAAGATGATAAGATGAATTGTGAGCAAATTGTGAACTAAAACAAGAAATTAATTCACTTTAAATATTTCTAGTGTAAATGGATCTCTATCATTTATAATAATCTTAGGGATTCCATGTAGCTTTTGAATTGTTTCCATGAATATTGTCACTATCATACTTTCTTAAAATGATAAGAAACAACAAAGAACAACCATACTTTGTCAATTGATTCCACTACTACTGTTGAGCCTCAAAATTACTCTTTCCCTAGCAACTCCTCTCATTCCTTTTCTTTGTTTTTCCATAAGAAAGATGCATTCTCATCACCAATGATCGGTATATACTATCTTGAGGAGGACATTTAGTGATTTACATGTTATGCTTTTATGTTTTGCTATTTGAATAAATTTTTGTATATTAGCTATGGAACGCAGCCTATTCTGTAGCTAAGCGGCTGTTCCGCAGCTACCTTCACGCTCTAATAGGTTCCAGGTGTCAGAAGGAGAAACTAGCTACATGCGTAGCTTGGAAATCATCGTGAGATGGACCCTGTCCTATTCGTTTAGCCTAGGTCGACAAAGAAGATGGCATAAGACTACAGTCAATGGATACATCAAATGCAAAGAGACCGAAGGTAACAGGACTCTGTTTCGTGGTTAATTAACACATTTCACAGTGATGGGAAGTGTTATCCGGAACAACTACCTATACCTACGGACTCCAATAGCCACATGTACAACCAAATCCAATAGCCACCATGTCTTAGATTTATGTCTCTAGCAACCGAGGAAGAAATTTCGCATATCTGTCTTCTACGTGTTTGACTATAACATGTTTTTCTCCACAAACAGTTATATATTTTTTCTTGTAAATACCTGTGTAAAGGACCGAAGAAGTTAGTAGTAATAGTAATAGTTTTATTGTGAAATTGAAGTTCTAGACTCTATAATTTCTGGGAATTTTGTGTCATTGTTTTTAATATGAAGACCGCATGTTTTATGAAAATCTGAAGGAGTTTTCTTGGAGTTGATTGAGCAAGCATAGCCTAATCAGTTACAGAGGGCCCCTGCACTGAAGAAGGTTTCATTTCATTTCATTTTTATTCTTCTTGTTAACTGTAAATTCATCACTTTCTTTCACAGTGTTTATAATCATTTTCTTACTAACAATGTTTATAATGCAATTTCCATCATTTTCTTATTAACAGTGTTCATAATTTAGAGTAGCTTCCATTTGCTTGATCTCTTTTTAGTTTTTATCAGTAGTTTATAAGATGGAACTCAGTGATGTAATCTAGTTTACTTCATTCACTATTTTGCTAGTTTAAATTCTCAATTAGACTGATCAATGCCATTTACTGTCTTTGCCATTTTATTTTTAGTTTACTGACTCATAGTGTTAATGAATGTTTATGGAAAACCCTTCAAGTTTATAATTCATCCTTAACTAAGTGGTTGAACATTTCATTTATGCAATGCGTTATTTTTGCATCTCTCTATTTTGTTTTCTCTTAGATTAATGAAGTACAAAATTCCTCAAATGTCATCCCAAGGAGACTTTCTCCCAAAATTGAGAGGCAGAGTAACCAAGTATTTCATTTAGTTTTATTTTGGTAGTTAGTTATACATCAGTTGCAAATTTCACTTTCAATTTTAATTCATGATTTGGAAATAATGGTAAAATAGGAATATAAACTTTGTTTTCATTTCTTTCTTAGCTTTGCTTCCAAACCTTTCTTAGCTTTGTTTTCATTTCTTCTTAATCTCTATTTTTATTTTTAGATTTTGAGCAGTCTTTATGGAAGTTAGATTTAGTTCTAAAAATTAAATAGTAAATAATTAGGAATTAAAAGGCTAAAAACTCCTCGAAAACAACATAAAACACAAAAACAACGAAGTAATAAGGGTTATCTAGCACAAATAGTGCACTACACTTCATCAGTTTATGATACCCGAATTGATAATTTATGTAGAGCAATTTAGGACACTAAATTGGCCAAACATTTTGGTGCCATTGCTTGGGAAGTGTAACTAGGTAATCTTATCTCTTACATTCAAAAAAGAAATGATATGCATAGAGAAAGAGACTCTAGGTGTAGATTTATAGCTAGGGGTAATAGTTCAATTCCTAAAACACCACCTACTCCACCAAGAACAAGGAAAGATACACCTCTATCCCAAACTCATACTCCCAGCCATAGAACACTTGAAATTCTAGAGGCAGAAATTCAATCAAAAGAATCTCCTACTACTAAGCCAAATCTAGAGGGGAAAATTTTTGAATCTCCAACAGCAGGAATAGCCTTTTTCACCTCCACAAGAGAGCCCATTTTAGTTGAAGAATTAGGAATACCTGGTGAGGAAAAAGAAGTAGAACCTCTCTCCCATATCCCATTAATAGAAGAACCAGAGGAAGAGAAGGTAACCTTGCAGGTTGAACCTTATATTGACTTTGAGGAAACTATAATGGCGGAAGAAGGAGAAGATGGGGAATTCAGTCTGTTTGGAGGGGGTAGAGGAAAAGGTAGAGGAAAGAATGGAGGAGGTAGATGAAATAGGGAAATAGATAATTCTTTTGGATTCCCTATAGTGGATGAGGAAACAAATGCCAGCATGAAAAATATATCACCTTCTGTCCTCCTAAACTTCCATGGGTTAAAAAGTGAGGAACCTGAAACATGCTTATTTGAGTTTGAAGTCTTGTGCAGAACCTTTGATTATCTAAAAGACTCTCAAAAACTCAAATTGTTTCCTTCAACACTAAAATGAGCTACTTTGAAGTGGTTCATGGGGTTAGTCACTCAATCCATTAAAACATGGAATGACATGAAAAAACATTTTAGGATAGGTACTTGGATTATTTCATGCCTACCAATCATAAAGATGAAGTGTTCAAAATGATGCAAAGAGAGGATGAAACCTTAGAGGATTTTATTGAGAGATTCAACTATAATTTGCAAAGAGCAAAACTGGATAATTTAGATGAAGATACCTTGAAAGATCTTTTATTAAAAACCATTATAGATGAGTGGATAGATATCCTTAACATGATGGGGAAGGGAGATATCTCTCAACTCCCATTAAATGATATATGAGAATTATGTGTTCAGCTCTCAAGAGAGAAATCCAAAACTGGGAAAGGTCCAAAAGATCCTTCTCTTGTTAGAGTAAAAAAATCTACAACTCGATTTGTAAGTAGGGCAGAAATTGGTAATATGCTTGATGAATTTAAAACTGACATTCTAGGGAGCCTTAGTGAGAAATTAGACACCCTTAAAATACAAAACAAGTAGAAAACTGAGGATGATGCTTTATACATTTTTTGTCCAAAAATGTAGAAAAAACATGCTCTAAGGGAATGCCCTTTAGATGCAAAAATTGTAGAAACTTGTATGATTTGCTCAGAAAGCCATGAGACCAAGGTTTGTCCTTCAATTCCAGGTCTTAAGGCTATCTTTCAAGAAGAAACAGTCCCAAGTTATGCAGAACCTATTTGTTTTGTTGCTAGAAGACCTTGATAGGGGCCACAAAATCAGGGATTTAACAATCAAATGTATCTTCAGCCCCCATTGGAATTCTTGGCAGCAACCTTGGCCTCAACCTCAATCTCAATCTCAACCTTGGCCTCAACCTCAACCTCAATCTCAATCTCAACCGTGGGCACAAGGAGTACAAAATCCTTATGGGTTATTTTCTCAATATTATCAATATCCTCCATCATATCATAATTATCCTCCCCCACACATTCAACAACAAAATCAATAGCCACAACTCAAAATCAAAACCCTCAACTTTCATTACCATTTCCACAACAAAACCAAATTCCTCAACTCTTACTGCCATTTTAGCAAAAACCAAATCAATTACCTGCCCAACCATTACCAAACCCCAACAATAAAAACCCTCAGAATGCTTACATGGTAGAAGGACAACAATTTCCAACTTACATGATTACTCCTCTAGATCTTAATAATGTTCAACTAAGATCTTGAAGGATATTAGAAAATGAAAGACCTTCTATAGTTATTTAGGAACAAGACAGTTCTGAGAAAGATTCTCTAAAGGTCAATAAAAATTTTGAGGGAACATCTCTCCAAAACCAAAACATTGAAAAAGAAAAACAAAAAGAATCAGTGAATACAACTCCTATCATTGAGCAACCAACAACTACTTCTACACATCCCTTTCTTGAAAGACTACAAATTGATAGAGGGGTAGAAAAACAAATCTTGTTGCCTAATTATGATTTTCTAGATGAATTGAAGAATGTCTGTATCAAAATCCCTTTGCTACAAGCCATTAGAGAAATTCCAATTCTAGCCAAAACAATAAAGGAGTTGAGCATTAAAAAACCAGGAAGAAAAGCAAAAGAAACAAAAAGAATTCACCTGGTAGGAAAAATAGTAGACATAATGATGGGGAAAATTGCCATACAAAAATATGTGGATCCAAGAAGTCCAATTGTGAAAACACATATCAATGGAGTTGAAATTCCAAATACATTGATTGACTTAGGGGCAGCAATAAACATCATGAGGAAACAAACTATGGAGTAGCTCAAACATCCTAATCTTCTCTACACACCTACCTTATTGCAACTAGCAGATAGATCAGTAATCAAATGAGATGGAGTGTTAGAAGATATTTCAGTATCCTTAGATTCTTGGGAATACCCTGTTGATTTCCTGATCTTAACTCCCAAGAACAATCTAGAAGGACATCCACTCATATTAGGAAGACCTTGGTTGGCCACAATTGATGCTTTTATTAGTTGTAGATCTGGTGACATGTATATTTCTGATGGTAATTCAACAAAAAAATTTACTTTATATCCTCCAGCAAAAGCAATCATAGAAATAGATGACAAAGAATGGATTGATGATGAAGATGATATTCAGCCTCTCTTTACTATTTCAGATATTAGTGAAGATAGTCAAATTTTAAATACATTGGAAAATTTTGAATCATCTTCAGAATATGACCATGAGCAATTTCAAGAAAAATCTAATGTTGAATATTTGTCATCTAGGCAGATGTCTCTCTATTCTATGGAAGAATTTGGTAGTTCTACAATTGAAATTTTTCCAGATAGGACATTGAACATAAACAAAAACTTGGAGAAGCTAAAACAAGAAGAGCTAATCAAAACATTACAAAAACATGTTGCTGCATTTGCATGGGAATACATTGACATGAAAGGCATTGACCCTAAGACTTGTATCCATCACATCTACATTGAGGAAAATAATAGACCTATTAGACAACCTCAGAGAATGATGAATCCAAATCTTAGGGAGATTGTGAAAGAAGAGCTCCAAAAATTACTAAATGTAAACTTCATTTACCCAATTTTAGATAGCCAATGGGTTTCTGCTTTGGTAATTGTGCCTAAAAAGAATGGTAAATGGAGGGTGTGCATTGATTATCGAGAACTGAATAAAGCAACCCTTAAAGATCATTTCCCTTTGCCTTTTATAGATCAAGTATTAGATACATTAGCAGGAAAGAAGTATTTCTCATTCTTGGATGGTTTTAATGGTTATAATCAAATTCAGGTAGCACTTGAAGATCAGGATAGAACCACATTTACTTGTCCATGGGGAACCTATGCCTACTGAGTACTTCCTTTTGGGTTATGTAATGCACCTGCAACATTCCAAAGAGTAGTTCTAGGGAATTTTTCTGATCTAATACATGATTGTGTGGAGTTATATATAGATGATTTTACAGTCTATGGGAATACATTTGAAGAAGCTTTGGAAAATTTGGAAAAAGTTCTTAAAATATGTAAAGAAACAAACCTTTCACTAAGCCATGAAAAATGTTTTATGATGTTTACAGAAGGTATTGTTTTAGGACATTACATTTCAGGAGATGGGATTAAAGTTGACAAATCTAAAGTTGAAGTCATCTCTAAATTATCAATTCCAAATTCCCAAAAGGATGTTAGAAGTTTTCTAGGATTTACAGGATAGTATAGAAGGTTTATAGAAAATTTCACTAAAATAACATCCCCACTCTTCAAATTGCTTACCAAAGATTGTGAATTCAATTGGAATTCTGATTGCTAATTGGCATTTGAAACCTTAAAAACAAAAATTTCTGAAGCACCCATTTTAAGAGGTCTAAATTGGAAACTCCCTTTCCATATTTGAAAAGATGCTTCAGATACAACTCTGAGAGCTGTATTGGGACAAAAAGATTTGATTCCTTATTCCATTTACTATACAAGTAAGAATTTGACTCCCATTGAGTTAAATTATACTGTGACCAAAAAGGAATTTTTAGTTGTTGTTCATGCAATTAACAAGTTCAAATACTATATAACAGGCTATGAAACCTTTGTTCATACAGATCACTCTGTAATTAGATATTTGATGAATAAACCTATTACTAATAGCAGAGTTACAAGATGACTTTTACTTTTGCAAGAATTCAACATTACTGTGCTAGATAGACTGCAAAACAAAACACAGTTGTTGATTTCTTGTCCAGGATTCAGAATATCAAAGAATATTCTCCAGTTGAAGATAAGATTCCCGATGAATATATTTTTGCAGTAACTACTCAAACTCCTTGGTTTGTAGATATTGCTAACTACTTGGTCACAAGAAAGTTACCTTCACATTTGTTTCCTAGAGAGAAAAGAAAAATTATTCAGGAAAGTGCAAGATATTCATGGATCATTAACGAATTGTATAAAACAGGCCCAGATCTTATGATTAGAAGGTGTGTCAGGGAAGATGAAATGCCCAAGATTCTTAAGGCATGTCATGATGAGCTATGTGGCGGACACTTTGCTGACAAGAGGATAGCCTATAAAGTTCTTTCTTTAGGCTATTATTGGTCATCCATCTTCAAAGATGCTAAAGAATATGTGAGGAGATGTGACAGCTGCCAAAGGGTAGGGAAACCTACTCCCTCAAATGAAATTCCATTACAAATTTAGGTACTCATCAAACCTTTTGAAAAGTGGGCCTTAGATTTCATTGGGCCAATTAATCCTCCATCTAAGTAGAAGAAGTATATATTAGTATGCGCTGATTATGTCACTAAATGGGTAGAAGCCAAAGCATTACTTTTTTCCAATGAAAAATCTGTAGTTAATTTTCTTTTTGAGGACATCTTCACTCATTTTGGTATTCCAAGAGAAATTGTGACAGATTAGGGATCTCAATTCACTTCTAACATGGTGGAAGGGCTTGTGGAAGAATACAAGATCAAGCATAGGAAATCTACTCCTTATCCTCCACAAGCAAATGGTCAGGTGGAATCTACAAATAAAGTGATTGAAAGAATTCTCACCAAGACTGTGCATCTACATACAAGAGATTGGGCAGAAAGCCTTCCTGAAGCCTTATGGGCCTACAAAACTACATGGAGCAACACAATGGGACATACACCCTATGAACTTGTTTATGGGAAACAAGTCCTATTCCCTAAAGAGTTCCAAATAAGAACTTTCAAGATGGTAGTCTAACTGGGACTAGATTTATTAGAGGCACAAAAGCATAGGCTGGAGCAATTAAATGAACTTGATGAAATTAGACAAGAGGCAGTTCAAGGGACTAGTATAGTCCAACAACATAGGGCTAAATGGCATGACAAATATATCAAGGACAAGAGGTTTCAAGTGGGAGATTGAGCGCTATTGTTTGATTCAAAGTTCAAAGATTTTCAAGGGAAGTTTCAGACTCATTGGCTTGGGCCATATAATATTGAAAAAGTCTTTAGTAATAGAGCAGTGAGGATCAGAACAATAAATGAAAGTAAAACTTCTCTTCTTGTGAATGGTCATAGATTAAAGATATATCAGAAACCCATTAAAATAGGAGTTCATTAAGATTTTCCAAGACAATTCTGAAATGAAGCTAGTGAAGAACAATTCTTCTTCTCGACTAACTTAGTCTTTATTTTTCCTAAAAAAAAATAATTGTATAAGGTTGAAAACCAATCATTGATTGGCATACTTATACAGAAAATATAGGGTGAAAATTGGAGGTTTTTGACACCTTATAGTTTCCATTTTCTTTCTATAATAAATAGTGACAAAAAGCTACAGTCACTTTGTAGTTTAGATTATGCAAAATTCATCATCTCATCTCACCTCACTCTATTTTATTTTTGCAGTTTCACTTCATCCCATTGTCATATTTCATCAATAAATTTTTCAATTTTTCCTTTTTTTCAGTATTCATTCCATCTTCATTTCATTTATCATCTTGTCTTACATCTCATTTCATTTCATTTACATAGTCATTTCCATTTCATTCACAATCCATAAGCCATATTTCACTTTCTATTTCATGTTCTGTAGCTGATTATGTTCTACAGCTAATCTAATTCTATAGCTACAATTTGTTTATCAGTTCAGGCACAAGTGTACAGTTCATATTAAAATCATGTATGCATGGAATTGAAGAAAAATCAATTTTTGAAGACCAATCATGCTCAGGTACCTATGGATCAACATCAAAAATATTAGCAAGCAAAAGGTAAAGGTTCCAAGGGTAAAATGCAAAAATTTATTTCAAAAAGCAATTTGAAAACATAATTTTGTATAGTATGTATAATCACATGTCTCCCTAGTCAACCATAATTTGATTTGACAGCCATGATATCTCTGCCATATCTTCCATATTTAATGACAAACAATCTCAATGATTCTTTCATAACAAATCTCCGCTTCAAACTCCATAACCTATACTCAATCGATCCTCCAAACCTACACCTGTTAACAGGCAAGATGACAATGTGACCTACCTATCTATGACTCTCTAGAACCTTACCGTCTATTTATTACGTGCCAACTCTTAAGTTTTTCTCTCATATTCATGCAACCATTTCATATACACAGTCATTCCATTTTTCATATACACACAGTCATTCCATTTTCATATACACACAATCTTTCCATTCTCATATATATGTAGTCATTCCATTTCCATACACACAGTCATTCCATTTCTTAAATAGCACTCATTTTTAGACAATGCGAGTAATTTTGAAGGTTAACTGAAAACAGGGGATATGGGACTTATTGTCAGGACAGAGCCCGTAGGGGTAAAGTATATGGAGGGGTATCCATAACCTAAAGGGATGCTACAGAAGGTCGGATGGTTAAATTTTAATGAGAAATTTGACGGCTACCACAAGGAAATTACTAAGTCTTTTGCAACGTCATTTGATGGCACAAAAATGGATATAGGAGATATCAAATTTGCAGTCATAGAATCCTTCATAGCAGAAGCAACAGTGCTGCCGAGACAAGGAGAAAGATGGTTTAAAAACAAGGAATTTCATGGTGAGTCTTGGAAAATGATCCTTAGAAAACGAGGTATGGATGTTATAGTATTTAGAAAGGGAATTCCTATTTCAACACTCAAGAACAAATGGAGTAATATGTTGTTAATATTGCAAAAATTCATTACATGTGAAGGAAGATTTGGGTTTATGTATGTTTATCATATGCGCTTATTAATGAATTTTTTAGAAAATGGAACCATCAACCTTCCCTTGTTCCTTCTAAATAGTCTGAGAAGGATGGCTACAAATGTCCAAAAGAAAATTGAATCCATAGAAACAACTATGTATCATCATGGATTAGTGAAAATACTAGTTGAATTCCATTTGAAAAGTGTACGGGATACATGGGAAGATTTCTTGGTAAATTTTTTTTTCCAGGATGCTCCAAAATCACCTGAGGAGAGTCATGTTAAGAAAATTAGGAGGAGAAAGATCAGCATAAATATTCAAACCTCCTCACAAAAGAATGATGCAAAGACAACTTCTAAACCAGAGGTTAGGAAGCAGACTAAACAGAAAGGAAAGATGAAAGAGAGAGCTGAAGAAATCATTGAAGACATTCCTGAACCTTCATCACCACAAGAATATGAATAGTTACAGTTATGGGAAAATTTAGTGTCTTTTCGAATGACTAACCCCTAGACCTAGTAGCAAGTCTAGAACAATAGTTAAAGTAATTCCATTGCTTTTCCTATAGCTAACAAATAAAAGAAAGACGAGAAAAAGTACCAACCTTCTTCTCTCACTCGATCCCTCTTCCCTTTGATCGCTTTCACCACTCCTTTCTGTACTTAACTCACTTGAAAGGTACCTGCACACAAGCTGAGATAGAAAACCATCAAAGCATACATATCAATCTGTTAACTAAACACATTATAGAATCGAAAGTACAATGTACATCGCATAACACATGAATGGGAAAAAGCATAGAACTCTTTATTCATAGAAAGGAAGATTACAGCCCATGTAGATGCATGTTTGATTCAGCATCATCCTCCCAGCTTCAAACCCTTCTCTCCTCATGGAAACAAAAATTTGACATGATAACATTACTTTCTCTACTAATCTCATCCAAGCAGCATTTCCTTAGCTTAAGAAGTCTCAACCTAGACTAGCCATTGAGAGCTTGGTCCTTTTATAGTTGAATAGAGGAGGTTAGGCCATTAATGGCCCTCATGAATGCTTTGCCATATTTGGGAAGTGGTTCCATGGATGAAGGGATAATGGATTAAGGTTCATTCATCTCCTTCCTCATTCAAAAGCGAGCCTAATCCTTCTAGAAACCTCTAGAAGCATCCATTGGATAAGGAATCCAATGGATTCATTTGAAAAATTTGATGGATCTCACTCATCGCAGGTGATACAAATGCTAGGCGCTATGCATAGCACCTAAATAGTGTAGTGCCTACCATTCATTACAGCCAGATAGAAGGCCACCTGCGATGATCTCCTTAGGGACATTTTTTGGATGAATGGTGTCATGAAAATCTTGGGAAGCAAGCATGATGTAGGTTAACTTTATTAGGGAATGAAAATAACTGAATTAGGGGGTTAATGGACCCTAATAATACAGATCTGGAAGTTGGGGTTGATGTGCCCAAATTTTCCTGTAACAGATGCCCCCTAAATCATGAAGTCAAAAATAACCATGTTAAGTGAGATGCTTTACCACTTTAGAGAGAAGGTTTCAAAATGGAAGGTGACCTACATCAGTTACAATACAAATATCATGACACTTTGATTTTTTCTCATAATCTAGCTGAGGAAAGGCATACCCATGCTTAGCTTATAAACTTTCATTACATGTACAAATATAGTTGTCTACAGATGTAGACCCATGAGTGGATGACCATGAATGTAAGGCCATTATACATTTGATATAGTTCTCCTGAATATATCGTAGCCCAGATGGATGGAACTAGATCTGGGGTCTTCAATCTCGTCCAATCTTTCACTCAAGTACAAGTCTAACCCTGTGAATAGATGATCTGAAGTCGAACATGGAGAGACATCGTCTAATTACCAGCCAGTGACGTAAGCCGTTAACATACATGAGAGGAATCACCAATAATGATAATGACCCTCAAGGTACTGTAGTACATTCCACATGGTGTGAAAAAATGATTTGATGCCGAACACCAAACAAAGTCTTTCGGTCAAAGGCCATTGATGTTAACCTATCGCCGGAAGCGAGAAACTTGCCATTGATGTATGCAAGCCTCAAGGTACTGAAGGGGTGTTTCTAAGTCTACTTCTTGGATGATGAGCTAATGTTGACAAGAAGCGAATCATTGCAAGAGGGCCTTGATGTATCCCACATCAACAACACGAAACAAGGTAAATGATTTTGGAGATGAAAAATCGACTGATGACACAAGGTTCAGGAATGGTGGGCATGA
Organism: Pinus taeda; assembly: GCA_000404065.3. Taxonomy (NCBI): domain Eukaryota; kingdom Viridiplantae; phylum Streptophyta; class Pinopsida; order Pinales; family Pinaceae; genus Pinus; species Pinus taeda. Next base: position 192,600 of record APFE031647639.1, on the reverse strand, counting down.
AAATGAAGATTAACTATATTGCAAAGGATGAAGTTTTGAATTGAATGACTTCTCTTGAACATATCAAAAACACTGAAGTGTATTGGCAGCATTGACCCAAAACAAACTGATGGATGGTATGATAGACCAATGGTGTGATAACCATCAAGCCGAATGACCCAACCCACATAGTCACAGTGATGAGGTGAAAGTGTCATGTTCAAAAGCGACTTGCTACCATAAAGTGTTCCCAGTTGTTTCCCATTTTCCCCAGTCATTTCTGACCAGTAACTTTTTATTTTTAATCAAGCTTGAGGAGGATAACATATGCTTGTTATATAATTCCACCCTTCGGGTGAATCAATTGCTATTTGATGTTTTAACGAGTCTAGCGAAGGTGAAACTCGGCCTTGTCTAGATGGACAAGTTTGTCGGTATTAAATGTTTTTAATGAATTTAATGACAAAGATAACTCGTTCCTTTTCACATTTAGAGAGTCTAAAAAGGGACTAAAAGGAAGCTTCACAAGTTCTTTTTCATACATTTGTCTCTCAAGCCCAAAAAAGCATAAAACAATATAAGAGAGAACCTATTGATCATGTTTGACCAATGAGTACCTTTTTCGTAGTTAATCTATCTCAGCCCGAAGAAGGGGTAAAACTATACTGAGTAGATATCGATTCTAACCCATTAATGAGCTAGAAATGACAAGTGCTTGACAATCTTTTCATATTTAAAGAGTTTGAAAAGAGCTTAAAGAGGACTCTGCTTTGAGGAACGAGTGGTGTCTGGGGTAGCAACTAGTTCCGGTGATGTTGGAACTTCTCAAAACATGTTGATTTATGTGAAGAGGCTGGCTAATAAGACCACTCATTGTAGTTGTTCCTCAAAAAGGTAAAAAAACCAAGTGAAAGCGTATGATCGGCCAAAGGGATGGTGGCGATGGGATGAAAACAACCAAGGCTCATCTGACAAAAGAGGCTGATAGAATGGCAATCACGGGGGTTAAATTGGAAATGGGTTCATTTTTAGACAAGCTTGAATCATAGGGAACTATGCTTGGATTCAGTTTCATGTTTACACAAGCTTGAAATGAAAAATCTATGCTTGGATTTAGTTTCATTTTTACACAAGCTTAAAATGAAAAACTATGCTTGAGATTGGTTTACATGCCCCTAGCATGATGAAAAGGAGAGTCTCCTATAACCAGATGGAAGTTGCTGCGGTGAAGCAGGACGGTTATCCAACACCTTTTTGGCTTCGTCTACATAGACAAAGGTGAATGGGGTGATTCCCTTCACATAACCTATAGGGAAACTTATCTTTACCACTAGGTGCATGCCCCCAGCTTCATTACATTCACCTAAGTAGACTACTCATGGCTATCAAGTGGATGGAACGAAGGTTCTTTTACGAGATCAAGTGAAAGACTCGACTGGGATTTTAAGAGATCTACTCAAGGACTCGACTTGGACCTTGGGACCTTGTTTCATTTTTTAATTGAGCTTGACACAAGACGAGGAACTATGCTCATAGGAGTTATTTCATTTTTTTAATGAGGTTGACATAGTAAAAGCACTATCCTCATATTCCTTATTTCATTTTTTAACGAGGTTAACACAAGACCAAGAACTATCCTCACAGGCCCTGTTTCATTTTTTTAATGAGGTTGACATAGTAAAAGAACTATCCTCATGGATGTGTTTCATTTTTTAATGAGGTTGACACAGTAAAAGAACTATCCTCATATTCCTTGGTTTCATTTTTTAATGAGGTTGACACAAGACCAGGAACTGTCCTCGTACCCTTGTTTCATTTTTTAACGAGGTTGACACAAGACAACGAACTATCCTTGGAAACCTGTTTCATTTTTTAACGAGGTTGACATAGTAGATGAACTATCCTTGACTCCGATCACAACTCATTAAGGGTCATGAAGGAGAGATTTGGTTCTAATGCTCCCAGTACATAATGTACAACATCACTGAATTGACCGTTAGTCGATGTAGGTGTGGAACAGGTTTCCACATAATTAACCTGTGGCAGTGATGATACTGTTGGTATAAATGGACCATTTAGGGATGATGGTTGACTAGGAGCTATATTTGGACCGGGAAATGAAATCTGGTCAACAGTGACTATTCTGCCTTCATGCGGGAAACAAATCACTCGAAAGAGTGTTGAAACAATAGCTCCCATGCCATAAACATAATCACGCCCTAGAAGTAAATTGTAATCTAAAGGGCCTGTGACTACCATCACGTTCATATAAACAGTTTTCCCTCCCAAAGTAATAGGTAACTGAGGAAGGATCCCTAACGGTCGACTGGTTCCTCTGTTAAAGCCCAACAAATTCTGTGTAACGGGCACAAGTAGTGGCGAACCAAGCGCTTGCCAAGCAATTAAGGAAAGGATACTCACTGATGCACCTTCATCTATAATAGTGCCATATACAATCATTTTACAAACTTGTATTATGATCTGGAAAGGCACATAAGAAGGAAGGCGGAATCCTGCCAGTTGATTCCAATTCAAAGGAAGTGACTAGACTACTTGGAAGGGGTACCATAGAAATGGGAGAATTAACCCCTTGAGTTACGAGAACTGGAGGATTTTCCTCCTGTCTTGATGGAACAGGTGGATTATCCCCAATCTCATTTGAATCTAAAGAAACAAAAAGAACCTGAGTGGTATGGTGTTCACTCTTTTCATAAAAGGTACGATTTACTGAAGGTGAAATCAGGTCAGCTGTTACCTCAACCTGTTGATTTTGATTGGGTATAGACTCATAGGATTCACTTTCAGAGAGAGTGGGTTTGACCGACGGTTGATTTGAGTCAGTTAATTCATCAACTAGTGAAGGATTTAGGGAGAGTTTCCTGTAACCAGATGGAAGTTGTTGCGGTGAAGTAGGATGATTATCCAACACTCTTTTGGCTTCATCCAGATAGGGACAAAGGTGAATGGGGTGATTCCCTTCACATAACCTACATGGAAACTTGACTTTTTTGTTATTTCCATGATCTTTAGTACCACTAGTTGATGGTGTGTCACCAACATGATCTCCAAAAGTGTGAACGGGAAGACCATTCTTCTAAGATCTAAGGAATATCAGGACAATTTCAAAGAAAATGTTCTCCCGCACAAAGTTTGCATGGATATCAAACTTTGTGAGGCTTGATGGGTGGTTTCTCATCAGATGCTACATTCAAAGCAATGGTTTCCTGGTTTCCCCTCTACTGAATTTGCTTCTTCTTCTTCTTCCTCCCTTTCTTCTTCTTCTTAGCCACCTAGTTACTATTACCAATACTTTCACTAGGCAAAGAGGAAGAAGGGGAAAAAGAAACAACCAAGGAAGAAGGCAAAGGGTCAACTTTAGGATCAACTGGAGGTTGATTTTGTCCAGCTGGAGGCAAGGAAAATTTTAAGGATGGAAAATTTTCTTGAAGTTTAGAAACATTGGCGAATCTCGCTAATCCCTAATATGTAAACTATAAATTTTTCAATGATATATTTGTAAAATTATTCAAATTTATAATGATTTATCATATAGCCACTATATAATGTTGGCGATTTTTAAGGTAAAATAATTTTAGATTCTAAAATTTGGGCGAATCATCTTTTATAAAAATTGGAAATTGGCGAATCGTTTTTTGGAAAAATCATGGAAAATTAGCCCATTGGGCGAACATTAGCCCCTAAAATTTTCCATGGCTGGAGGTGTACTCGATTGCGGAGAAATCACGACATTTTGAACCAAGGAGGTTGAAAACAACCATACTGGCAAGCCAATGGTAAATCTTGGAAGGGACAATGTAGCCATATATGGAGCACTAATATTTCCAAATGGAAGAAAAGGACTAGGATTCCCATCAAAAGGAATTCCTTGATTGGTGGACTCTGGATTTGTTGCCATATGTTTCAACCTAAGATCAACTAAAAAACAAGTGTGGAGGATGTTATCTGTGGTCAATTAATTTTTATGGCACTAGAACTTAACTTTGCTTTTTCATATTTTAAGAGTCGAGAAATAGCAAAAGATGACTCTATTCACTTTCATTGTTTAATGAGCTTGAAAGGACAAGTGCTCAGATGAACCTTTTCTTTTAAGGAGTCGAAAAGGAGCAAAAGTGACTACTCTGGAGATACTAAGCAAGAGAGTTTACCGAACTAATCACAAAACTGAAATATACACCTTGATGGTAAATTAAAGAGAAATTACCAAGGATTTACTGTATGGCAGTCAGTCGTCCCGAATGTTGTGTTTGGTGCATTATGATCGGTAAGGCGATAGACTCAGCTTCCTAGGGATAAAGGATTTAAATCTATTGGGGTCTCCCACTATATACACAATGGTATAGGGAGCACAAGTCCGTACTAGTACTTACCAGTTTAGAGAGGAGGAATCACCCAACCTCAATGAAATGACAGCCACTAGGTTTGAAGACACTGGAACACGTCTCTAGCCTAGACACCTCTAGATGTTTGTGTTAAATTCCAATGCATTATTAGGTTAACTGGGGTTAATTTTAGGTTGATCTTGCTTAAAATTTGCCTTTGGGTTTCACCACGTGATGTTTTCCAAAATTCCTAAGAATGCAATTAAAATGAGAAGCACTCTTTCCATTTTGACAATGAAAATCCTAACAATAAGGGAAAGATCAAACAAGTACTTTTTGGATCAAACAACAAAGAGCACTCTCTAATGCACTTCCCTAACCATTCCTTTTAAGCACACACACTCAAACTCTAAAATGCAATTATATGTATTTCTTTTTCTTTTCAGTTCTCCTTAATGTGAATTATGCACTAAGAAAAACAAATGCACAACGATTCAAAAGCTCTTTTCACAAAAACGTTGATTTATGACAATTTATCTAAAATAGAAAGGAAGAATAAACAACACTTTCAACTTTAAGGAAATGAATATTTTTGACACTTTTAAACGAAAATATGAATCAGATGTATAAATAGACCAATCGATTATTCTAAGGAAGATTTTACGACACTTCGTTTTTTAACAAAGCAATCGACTGAAACTATTTTTGACAATGGACTGCAAATGATAAAACAAATACATAAACAAACATTTAACAATCTAGTCTAAATTGGATCGAAACAAGGAAACAAAGACAGTTTTCAGAGACAAGACCTCATCTAAATCCAACAAGCAATTCAAACAACTAAAAATTGACTAAAGGCTTCAGCTCCTAGACGGGAAAACTGATCCTAAAGGAATCAACGCAGGTCAGAGTGAGGGACAGTGCGATGCATAGCACTGTCTCTGTGCAAAGGGTGCAATGCATAACACCCTGTCAGTTACAGAATTGCGATGATTACAGAATGACAATTTTATGCTCAAAATTGACTCAAATTTCAGTGAATTGAACTTGACTTCGATGAATAGCAGAGGGTAAAGTATGTCAAAGTGTTCTAAGAGATGGATAAGCTACTATAAGGGATAAAATATTCCCCAGTGGAGTCACCATTTTGTTATGGGAAAATTTAGTGTCTTTTCGAATGACTAACCCCTAGACCTAGTAGCAAGTCTAGAACAACAGTTAAAGTAATTCCATTGCTTTTCCTATAGCTAATAGATAAAAGAAAGAGGAGCAAAAGTACCAACCTGCTTCTCTCACTTGATCCCTCTTCCTTTTGACCGCTTTCGCCACTCCTTTCCATACTTAACTTGCTTGAAGGGTACCTGTACACAAGCCGAGACAGAAAACCATCAAAGCATACATATTGATTTGTTAGCTAAACACATTATAGAATAAAAAATACAATGTAAATCACATAGAACATGAATGGGAAAAAGCATAGAACTCTTTATTCATAGAAAGGAAGAATACAACCCATGTAGATGCATGTTCAATTCAGCGTCATCCTCCCAGCTTCAAACCCTTCTCTCCTCATGGAAACAACAATTTGACATGATAACATTACTTTCTCTACTAATCTCATCCAAGTAGCATTTCCTTAGCTTAAGAAGTCTCAACCTAGACCAACCAATGAGAGCTTGGTCCTTTTATAGCTGAATAGAGGAGGTTAGGCCATTAATGGCCCTCATGAATGCTTTTCCATATTTGGGAACTGCTTCCATGGAGGAAGGGATAATGGATTAAGGTTCATTCATCTCCTTCCTCATCCAATAGCAATCCCAATCCTTTTAGAAACCTCTAGAAGCATCCATTGGATAAAGAATCCAATGGATTCATTTGAAAATTTTGATGGATCTCGCTCATCGCAGGTGATACAAAGGTGAGGTGCTATGCATAGCACCCAGATAGTGTAGTGCCTACCATTCATTGCAGCTAGATAGAAGGCCACCTGCGATGATCTCCTTAGGGACATTCGTTGGATGAATGGTGTCATGAAACTCTTGGGAAACAAGCATGATGTAGGTTAAATTTATTATGGAATGAAAACAACTGAATTAGGGATTGATGGAACCTAATAATATAGATCTAGAAGTTGGGGTTGATGTGCCCAATTTTTCCTGCAACAGTTACTCTCTAAAAGACTGACCAATATTAAGGAGCAAATCAAGAAAAATAAGGAGATAGGAAAGAGGAAGAAGGTCACAAGAGAAGAAACCATAAGCTTCCAAAACCTGAGAAGGAGCCCTAAACTCCGAGGTAAGGTGAGGAAGGTAACATAAAAAGAAGCCCAGTTCATAAACTTAGAAGAAGAAACCCTAGTTCAATCTCCTGACAGTATTCCATCTTAACATAGTCCACAAAACTCTCTTCCATAGAATTTTGAAGGCAGCCCAACCAGAGCTTCTCCTGGCATAGATTTAGTATAACAACAAATCTATGACCACATAGAGTCATTAGAGAAAAAGAATACCTCAATGGATCCAGGATCCTCAACCAATCTAGAGCAGCCTGTCAATCCACAAGAACCTCTAACTAGCTCTCTCAAACAAGAAATCTTTGAGTTAGAGATTTTGAACAAGCACATTCAAAAGGAAAATGAAACCTTGAGAGAACAGAACAAGTTGGATAGAGCCATTCATAACAACACAATGCTACACCTAGGATTATGGTACAAGAAAAATAGGAAGCTGAAGAGGGAAAATAGGAAGTTAAGTAGAACACTTATCAACCTAAAATACAAACTTCTTATGAAGAAGCTCGGGATGGCAGTCAGTGAAAGGAGAAGTAAGAAAAGGAAGTTGGATGTGCTGGCAGAAGTGTCAGAACAGATGCAATAGCAGAAAGAAGTTCACATGTTTGAAAATTTCATGGGGGCATGCAATGATTTTGCAGTGGGGGTATGTTGAGCCTCAATATTACTCTTTCCCTAGCAACTCTTCTCATTCCTTTTCTTTGTTTTTCCATAAGAAAAATGCATTCTCATCACTAATGATCGTCATATATTGTCTTGAGGAGGACATTTAGCGATTTACATGTTATACTTTTATGTTTTGATGTTTGAATAAATTTTTGTATATTAGCTACAGAACGCAGCCTATTCTACAGCTAATTGGCTGTTCCGCAGCTACCTTCATGCTCTAACAGGTTCTAGGTGTCAGAAGGAGAAACTAGCTACATGGGCAGCTTGGAAATCATCGTGACATGGACCCTGTCCTATTCATTTAGCCCAGGTTGACAAAGAAGATGGCATAAGACTATGGTCAATGGATAAGTCAAACACAGAGAGACCGAAGGTAACAAGACTCTATTTCGTGGTTAGTTAACACGTTTCACAGTGATGGGAAGCATTATCTAGAACAACTACCTGTACCTACGGACTCTAACAACCACTTGTACAACTGAATCCAATAGCCACCATGTCTTGGATCTATGCCTCCAGAAGCTGAGGAAGAAATTCTGCATATCTGTCTTCTACGTGTTTCACTGTAGCATGTTTTTCTCCACAAACAGTTATATGGTTTTTCTTATAAATATCTGTGTAAAGGACGAAAGAAGTTGGTAGTAATAGTAATAATTTTATTGTGAAATCGAAGTTCTAGACTCTGTAATTTCTAGGAATTTTGTGTTCCTGTTTGTAATATGAAGACCGCATGTTTTATGAAAATCTAAAGGAGTTTTCTTGGAGTTGATTGAGCAAGCATAGCCTAATCAATTGCAGAGGGCCCCTGCACTGAAGAAGGTTTCATTTCATTTTATTTTTCTTCTTCTTGTTAACTATAAATTCATCATTTTCTTTCAGTGTGTTTATAATAATTTTCTTACAAACAATGTTTATAATGCAATTTCCATCATTTTCTTATTAGCAATTTTCATAATTTAGAGTAGCTTCCATTTGCTTGATCTCTTTTTAGTTTTTATCAGTAGTTTAGAAGATGGAACTCAGTGATGTAATCTGGTTTACTTCATTCGCTTTTTTTCTAGTTTAAATTCTCAATTGGACTGATTAGTGCCATTTACTGTCTTTGCCATTTTAATTTTAGTTTACTGACTCATGGTGTCAATGAATGTTTATGGAAAACCCTTCAAGTTGATAATTCATCCTTAACTAAGTGGTTGAACATTTCATTTATGCAATGAGTTATTTTTGCATCTCTATATTTTGTTTTCTCCTAGATTAATGAAGTACAAAATTCCTCAAATGTCATCCTAAGGATACTTTCTCCCAAAATTGAGAGGCAGAGTAACCAAGTATTTCATTTAGTTTTATTTTGGTAGTTAGCTAGCCATCAGTTGCAAATTTCACTTTTAGTTTTAATTCATGATTTGGAAATAATGGTAAAATAGTCCAATAGAAACTTTGTTTTCATTTCTTTCTTAGCTTTGCTTCCAAACCTTTCTTAGCTCTGTTTTTTTTTTTTTTTTTTTTTTTTTTTTTAACAGAGGAATCGACAACAGGAGCAACCTCACAACTTGCGTTACACGGGGTCGATTCTGACCGCTAGCACTATAACCCTTGGGAAACTATGCCCACCCCTCTCCATAGCTCCAGATTAGTCTGGGGGAATTGAACTTGTGACCTTTAGTACAGAGCCCGCCTTTCTAATGAACTTCACTGCATTGTGATTACCAACTTGCCCACCCCCATGGGGCTTTCTTAGCTCTGTTTTCATTTCTTTCTTAAGCTCTATTTTTATTTTTAGATTTTGAGCAGTCTCTATAGAAGTTAGATTTAGTTCTAATAATTACATTGTAAATCAATAGGAATTAAAAGACCAAAAGCCCCCCCAAAACAACATAAAACACAAAAGCAATGAAGTAAGAAGGGCTATCTAGCATAAACAGTGCACTACACTTCATCAGTTTATGATACCCAGATTGATAATTTATGTAGAGCAATTTAGGACACTAAATTGACCAAACAACTACGATGATGAAATTCTTTCCTTGAGATTTGGGTAAACCTATAATAAAATCCATTGAAAATTCTTCCCAACATTCACTTGGTATGGATAATGGTTGTAGTAGACCCGTAGTCTTTATTGTTTCTCCTGTGTTCTATTGACAGACCACACATTCAACCATAAACTTTTGAACATCATTTTTATGACCTTCCCCATAAAATGCCTTCTTGATCTTGTGATATATTTCCAAGAATCCTGAACATCCTCCTATGGTGTTGCTATTTGGCCTTAATTCTCGAAAAACTTACAATTATATGTTGTTAATGCTTAAGAACCCTCTAATTTTCTTCAAGCTTTTATGGATTTACTATTCCATCATAGATTTAATTTTGTTAGGGTCTACGTTAATGCCTTCCAAAGATACAATATGACCTAAAAATTCCACTTCTTCACCTCAAAAGGCATACTTGGAAGCCTTTGCATATAGTTGTTGCTCTTCTAATAGTTTTAAGACCTTGTCAATATGTTTCACATGTTGTAGATATAACCCAAGAATATTATAGATCTGATATAAAAATATAAGATTATGCAAATAAACCCAAGAAATAAGATAGAAATGCTTCTTTATTATCAAACCCTTAAGGTAGGGCAACACCATACATTCACACTCCTTAAGGAAGGAGAATACTCCACAAGCCATATGCCTGCTCATACAAGAATACTTCTCTTCATATCTTCTCCATGTGGAGTCTCTAGCCTCTATATAGGCCTCATACATACAATACCATGCATCATTACCATGGTTTCCTCATACCATCAACTAATACCATGGGCCCCTTACATTATTATTAACTACTTGTGGTTCCTTACATGACATGGGTTAACCACCTTATTTATTACTATGGCCCATCCCATTATTACATTATTACCTTGGGTACCTCCCTCGGTACCCCATATTACCCCCTAGGTATATAACATATTCTTGATAAAAAAACCCATAAATACATCCTCTATCCAAGCTGCTATTTACTCATGGTGTCTGCGGTTTAGACAGAAGACCTAACACTAGGCCCCTTGGTCCTCCAATGAGTTACTCCAGCCTTGCTATAGATACAGCAAGCTCTGTGGCCCAAAAAAATGGTAAATAACACTTGAAATTAGCAAATAATGGCTCTCGCTTACCTCTAAAATTTCAGCCTTGTTCCTCCAAGAGATTCACACCAAACATCAAGACAATCCTCCCCAAACTTCAATCATGTGATGTTTTAGATATGTCTCCAATGAGGATGGAGGATGCATAAATATACAAAATAGATATGTAGATTTTCCCATTTTGGAGGTGAAGCTGACCTAGACACTTGGAGGAAAAATCAAATTCCCATTTTTCAATTTTTCCCACCTTGATAAGGTCACAGCCTTTAGAATTTATTTTTGAGTATAAAAAGATTATTCCTTATCCAAATTGGGATATCTTTAGGTTGATTTTGATCCTCTTGAGAAGAGGAATTTAATGCAAGGATTATCTTCATTAGATGAGTTTTCCAAAGTGGAATTTGGCCCTAGTTGCCAATTTTAATACTCCTTCTCAACTAGGGAGAATTCCACCTATCAAACCAACAACTATGTCATTGATCATTATACCATCGTGAACCATCTATGTATCTCGATTCTGCTCTACCCTACTCTGATTTACTGAACAATGAAGTAATAATGAAGAAGAATCGATCGAGAGTGAGTCACAAGACCTTTCCACTCTCCACTGACAAAAATCAGTCCATAGGTAAAACCTCATTTAGACTTGATCCTAAATCAAGTTGAAGAACACCAAGCATCCTAGTCATAGGGAGTATGGCAATACCTAATGCGTCCATCGATAGTGCTATGGTCCCTAACCACTTTTCCCAACTCATTGGCTAGATGAGAGGTACTTCCCATGTGTCACAGACTACATGGTTAGGATGATATTGAATCAATATTAGGGATATAATGTATAACATCCTGCTCACAACCATACGTAGGAAAATGATGAACCACACCTTACAATCACACATCACAATTACACGTAGGGAAAGGATGAACCACATCCTACATGTGCAAATCACTGGGAGTAGGAAAAGGATGAACCATGTCGTACAAACACAAGTTACAATCCCATGTAGGGAAAGGATAAACCATATCCTACAAACATAAGTCACAACAATCAATCGTAAGCAGGATCCTACACGTGGGGAAAGGATGAACCATGTCCCACTAACATGTCAACAGATGCCTATATGAATCTCTCACTGGGTATTCGCAAGAGAAGGTGAACTACTATCCTGCTCATATGCCATAGGAGAAGGCGAACCACTCATCCTACATGCCATAGGAGAAAGTGAACCACTCATCCTTTGTATATTTCATCAACAATAGGGGAAGGTTAACCACTCACCCTACACACATGTCAATCATCATGGGGTATCACAGGGGAAGGTGAACCACTCACCGTGTACACAACGCACCAATAGAGGAAGGTGAACCACTCACCCCATGGTCACTCATAGGTCAAAGGAGTATCTTGAGCACCCAAGATCTCCCAGCACTCAATGTTCAACTAGGACCCTCATAGTAGGGTCTATCCAGAAATCCTTCCTCTTTATAAGGAAACTTGATCTTAGCAATGTGCTTTGTAAGAATGTCAAACACCTGTGCACCCAAACTAAAATGATGGAGCTTGATTTCTCCCAGTTGTACTGTATCCCAAATAAATTGGAACCTGATGCCAATATGCTTGAAATTTTCGTGGAACATGGATTCTCAAAAAGGTATATCTCACTTAGATTAAAGCAATATATAATGTAGGTTTCCAGCAAGTGCTTAAATGCCTACATGAAGAGTTTCCTCAAATGGCCTCATAGTAAGCCATTCTTACTGCTTTATTCATACAACCTTAATCATGCTCCTTACTCCATACTACGAAATAAAAGTGGATGACCCTTTCAACTCATCATACTACTAGCCTAGCCAAGATTAAAATCTGCTAACTCTTAAATTTCTAATAGTGTACATCAGACCGAAGTTAAATAAGCAACTATTCAATATGAGAGGCTTAACCACATTTTGTTCCAAAGTCAGTGTATATGATTGATTAGGTGTTTATCAAAAACACCAGGGTATCCACTAGATACTTATATCCAGATCATCAAGTTCTCCATTTTATCAGACCTGTCTTTCATTTTGACTTTTAAAGTCAACCCCTCTTGAGAGGATCATCATCTGTATCTTGGCTCCCTCTAAATATCAAGAAAATGATCTTTCCAAAAACATCACATTTATATGCAACCTACTACTTTTCTTGTAGTTATTCCTTTGGATCTTGAGCCACAATCATCCATTCTTCTAGAGGGTTCGTTGGCTCCCTTTGAAGTCTTACTTCAGTTGGTTATCCAACTTTTATCAATCTACTTCTCATCTTTAAGATGAGACATTAACATGTTGTAATGATAATATCTAAATACTACAAGTATTTCATGAAGATCCTACGGGGATTAACCCTATCAAGCCTCTGTTGTACATAACATCAATTTGATATATATACGCCCTAGCAACATTCTCCACTTAACATACATAACATTGTTACCTCTGCATACACAACACTCCCTCTATTTATGTATGCAAATGATGTCTCAATCTTTAAATCCAACAATAATAGCAATGCAACTTATATTTCATATGATGAATATTTTTCCCTTGAAGATGTTCAAGGATATGCATATTATTCCTTTTGCTCTTGATTTGATAATTAGCAATTCTTAGAAACAATATGCCCTAGGAATCTTCTTCAGTTCTAAGAGCAGCAATTCACACATCATGTCATTGTTATCCTTATAAGCTCTTTGCATTAAACAATGCATCAACAAAGGTAGTTGCAAAACTATATATATGACAATGTACTATTAACCCCTGCAATGTTAAGCAATATCTCAACCTCAAAGGGTTTCAGGCAGCCCTGTCAAAAACACACATATATACCAAACACGCTCTGCCACATACTACAACTCGCACTTCATTTGGAATCTTCACACATAAATTCTCAGCAACTTGAGATCGATACATTAGAGCTTAATTCCATATATCGTTCAGTCCAAAAAAAATATTCGAGTCTAATCACAAATTAGCAACCTCTGACCATACCCTGGGCATTATAAGCTGCCACTTGAGTGCACAGTTTTAAAAACTTTAGTGAATCCACAATCGAACAACTATGTCAGTATGCCCTAATTCTTACTATAGAGAACATTCATTCTTGTGAACAACCCATAGATCATCGATCTCTACGTAGATAATAAATTTCGATGACCATGCAGGAACGATGTATAACCATGGTTTATTACTTTATTGCCTGTATAACCATGTATAACCATGGAGAGTCCTGATAAATGATGTTGATCAGATCCTTGAGGACCTTAATCATATATTCGACAAAGAAATTGATTCGCTACTTAATCCATAGAAATATCTAGAATGCAATGAAGACAGCTTCAACAATTTGCTTCAAGAGGTCCAGATGATCCATGGTAAGCCTTAGGCCTGCGAGAGTCAATGTGCCCATAAAAAAGATAGACAAGTTTGAGAAGGAGGTCGAGGAGGACTGAATTCACCTTTTGAAGCCTTACACACTTCTTTGTGTAACAAGAAGTGCCCTATGCCAATAATAGTTTACAAATATTGCCTTAGATCAGCCTAGCTGAATGTTTATAGAGATGGGCTTAGTGAAAAACTCACTGCTACACATGCTAGGAATTCCATGGCAGATATATTTCATACAAACCGACAATAGGGAGGAAATTTCAAGCGTAAAACCAGTTCAATTTAAAGATGTTTTCATAACAGAAGTTTTGACCCTATAGCAGGGGAAATAATGAATGAAAAACTTCCTAGCTGCATATATGCACTGAAGATCACAAATTTAATTTATACGATGCCTAGAATTTGACAGGGAGCTTGATCCTAGGTAAGCTTGAGTGTTAAGAGAGCCCTCATAGTTCACTGCTTCAAGATGACTGATCGTTGGAGAGGAAGGAAGCCATAGAGAATCAAACTTCTTAGTGATTGATTGCTCTCTTGCTTGGGCTTGTTCTCACCTGAGCTTTGATACCATGTTAAATTTAGGTTAGCATGATCTTTGTTTGAATAAACTACTTCAATGAATCATATGAACCCAAAATTATTTCCATTTCCTTTAATAGTAATCACATAAACCATTATCCATTGATAGTAATTGAGGAAAGAACATGAGAAAGCATATGTAGAGGACAGGCTAAAATAATAGAACACAAAAATTGGATCAAGCTAGAGAAAACCCAAAGATGGGAAACCCTTGATCAAATCATCTTATTATTAATATCAAATATTCAGCAAAGAGAGAGTACAATTTTGTAGATCCAATGTCACTGCCCATAGACAGAAAAATTGACCAAGCAATACTCTTATTTGCATTTTATCCTCAACAGACAAATTGTTCCCATAATTAATGATGATCATGGCATAAACAAATCAGTCCTTCTTGGGGTCGTACTTCTTCAGCATCACACTGTGTTGTAGATAGGGTTCATATAGACCTCCATTCAATATGGTGGCTCTTCTTCTGATATATTCTGACCATACTCTAGACTAATCTAGACTTGATCCAATCCTCAAGTTACCCACAAGACCAACGTGTTGTTCAATACAATGTTTGCGGCATATACTGGTTAGATACTTACCCTACTTACCCTAGACTAAGCTCCTTTAGATTTGTTGCTTGCATGTAACCATCTTCAAGTGCTGCGGGCTACTTGCACAAAGTAAACCTGACACAAAACAACCCAGAAATAGCGGATGCCCTCCTGTAGCATCACCACCTGCAAAGGAAGAAAGACACGGCCTTGAGTAGTCATCAAGCTAGCCCATACTTACCTTTACCAGCCTTGGCCTCCTGCCAAAGGAAGTCAGCCCATAAAACAGTCCAATCAAGACGTCAATCTGCCCTCTCCCCTTCATTGGAGCTATCCTTCCATCTGTGATTATTTTATATTCCCTCCTGGGGCATGCTACAATTGATCGGGCTGCTACGCAAGGAGTCTTGATCACAGAACCCATAAATACATCCTTTTTCCACGTTGCGGCGTACTCCTAGTGTCTACGGTTTAGAGAGAAGACCCAATACTAGGCCCTCTAATGAGTTACTCCAGCCTTATTGTAGCTACAACAAGCTTTGCGGCCCAAAAAAAATGGTAAATAACACTTGAAATTAGCAAATAATGGCTCTCACTTACCTCTGAAATATCGACCTTGTTCCTCCAAGAGATCCACACCAAAATAGATATGTAGATTTTCCCATTTTGGAGGTGAAGCCGACCTAGACACTTTGGAGGCCAATTCAAATTTCAAATTTTCAAATTTTCCCGCTTGATAAGGTGACGCCTTATAGAATTTCCTTTTGAATATAAATTTTATTCCTTATGCAAATTAGGAGATTTTTTATCCTCTCGAGAAGAGGAATTTAATGAAAGGATTATGTTCATTAGATGAGTTGTCCAAAGTGGAATTTGGCCCTTGTTTCCAATTTCAGCACAATGATTTTCTATTGCTTCACATAGTTGATGTTTGTAAGATTTTGCAAATTTATTATGGGCAGGGATTGTTACCACTAATGTTGTCAGATAATCCAACCATGAATAGCACATTGATTGAATAAATGATGGCCAAGATTAGCGACCATGAGCACGGGAGTGTCTTGGGTGGGTAGATGTGAATTCTGAAATGCCTTTCTAACTACCCCACTCCTATGTGTGTTACATTAGACATAGATTGTGGCCTAGGTGGCATTCTACCCTTTGATCCAAATGAATGTTGGCCGAGGCACTGAAAACTATGGGATAAAATGGTTTGTAAGAATTAATTAAGAAGCAAAATTATTATATGAAATATATGAGGAAAGGACACAAGGCCCTCCATGTGTATGCATGAGAATTATTGGAAATATTTTAAAAAGAATGGAGAGCCTTCCCTCTCAGCTTGCCTTGGAGAACAGAAACCTTGATTTCCTTTGTGAAACTCAGTCTATCTCAACTGGAATGTTCATTTTGGCCTTTATCGACTGTGTTTGGTGGGGAGGTTAATGCCTAGTCTCCTTTCATTCTCGAGGAGTAAATTGTTGTGGAGAGTTAATTATTGTGGGTTACAAAAAAAGTGAAAGGCATCAGGTTATTGTTTTTTACCAATAAATATTGTTCGTTGATGTGATTTGAATTGAATTGGCATATTGGCTTGCTCGGGAAGGAAAATAATAGATTAGTTACATGCATGTTTATATTGTTGAGTTATTAATCACACATATAGACTCAGATTTATGAGCAAGACGTGGGTAATGGCAATCTAGTGCATATTGTTGGGTGGGTTGTTACAATTTCAATATAAATTTTGAGTTGTGGCTTAACTGATTTCCTCTTATTTCCTGAAACTGTAGAGAATAAAGAATCCATCAATGGTCTAAACCATAACCAAATTAAACCCAACTCGGCTCCAAAACCAATTGAGTTGGAACAGAACCAGCTGCAACTAGATATAAATTATCTAGACTCTAAAACCCATGGTAGGTGAGAGCTGGTCCTGACAAGACTCAGTCAGACCCAGCAAGTCTCGTTAGATTCAATTGGGTCTGACTGAGTCAACTTATACCCTTTGTCCATAAAATCCAGAAACAAACCTATTTTGTAGCAGATTTCCAGAGCAACATGGAGCAATTTTCTCAGTGATTCTTATGCATAGTGGGACCATGCTAGACACAAAGCTAAGGTATAGCAATAGAACATCTCCTGCATTTGTTTACCATTATATGTTACAAATTTTTTTCTTATGTCTAAACATATTTGAGAGGATTCAGGACACTGGTTTTCAGTAGATTTAAGCCTGATTTTCACCAACTAGGGCACATAATTTTGATCCCATTTCTAGACTTGAATTTTAAAATTTTCACTGCTAAGGAAAAATTTATGCAGACTTCTAAGCTCATTATCACTTGCTACGACGACTAGTGAGCAAGAATTCTCTAATAGGTTCAGGAAAGGGGCATTAAATTTTCTTAATTTTTGAATAAGCAGAGAGAAGATTCAACACTAGACATTTCACAATAATGGTTGCCTTGGATGGAAGATATGAGACAAATAGTAGAGCGAATGGACTCATGCTTACAATTTGAATTTCCTTGCATACTTATAGTGAGACAACAAGTGAATCTTGTTGTTTTAAAAATTCTGAAGCCAACCACCTATAACACAGTCTCAATGAACTATATATATATATATATAATATTATATATATATAATTTGTTGAAGAATAATTGTTGTAATAATAATTTTACATGAGATGCTACTACATCTCCTGTATCCATATTCTCTATGGATATTAGTCACCTACTGCTATGAAAGTGGCTAATGAACAAATATTGCTCTTAAACTATATCTACAATTGTCCATAAGGGTTCCATTCAATTCTTGTAGAAATTCCATAATAGGTCACCATGGTTGGCTATGCATTTTGCCTAGTTTTTTCATTATATAGCGACAGAGCCGAAGAGAATGTCTTTTGTGTTGGTCTCTAGTGTCACTTGGGGGTGAAATTTGGTGTATAGTATGTGGGGTAAACATGCTATAGTTTTTGTGATGCAGGTAAATTCTCAGTGCAGACACAAACAATTCCTCTAGCCCGAGAGAGTGGGTCTAGCCTCAAACAAATATCTATGAAAAATATCCTTAAGCTAGAATCAAATAAGAGGGCCTACCTCTTACAACACTACTCCGCTTGGTGATGATCTTGCTTCCTTACTCCAACTATATTTTGTTTCCTTCCTTCGAATACCTAAAACAAGCAAACAAACAACAACAACAAACGTAATAGCATACAATATTGTATTCAATCTACTTAATAGGTCAAGGAACATTAAGCCATAAAGATGTAAGATAACACTTCACGTAGGAAATCAATCAATAGTTGTATTCATATACATTAGAAAGAGATTGCAATCAATGCCTTGACGTTGCTGGTCTCCTCCGAAGTATCTGGTTCCCACACTTCTGCTAGCATTTCATGGATAGTCGCACGAATGGAAGTTTCAAGGCCTCTTCTCCTTAGTCTCATACCAAACAAAGCACACTATTCTCCCTCAAAAATACACTAGAAATCTATAAGTTATAAATGTCTTGTTGATCATTCAAACTCACTCCAAAACTAGTTTAGCTTAAGAAAAGAGAGGTTTATATAGCTTGGATGGAGGGGACATGGCTCCTCTCATCATGGGAGAAGGCCTTATGTCTTGGGTTTGTTCCATCCTAATAGGGGAAAGGAGCCCGAAGTAACTTCCTCGGCTCCATCCAGCCCAACCATCTACCAGACTTCCATTACAAAGCTTCTAGACCTGGAAGCTTCGACTCCATATTTAAAAAAACTTGCCAAAAGAGGATTAATGCAACTGGAGAAAGGGCTCATTCACTCCGTACAGCACTAGTGCTTGCTTTAATCTCTGTAAATCAGCGTAAAGAGGAAACTGGTCAGTAACGCCAATATTGTAAACTGGGGTAAAAGGAAGATTATTAGGAAATGATGCAAAGGGGAATTATTCTTCTCATTAAGGGGGACATGTTGGGAGTTTCTTCATGATGGGAAAGCATGAAGGTTTCACTGTAGAGGTCCTCCAGGATCATGGACATGGATTACAGGGACAGTGAAAAAATG
The DNA here is from genome assembly GCA_000404065.3 of Pinus taeda. Classification (NCBI taxonomy): domain Eukaryota; kingdom Viridiplantae; phylum Streptophyta; class Pinopsida; order Pinales; family Pinaceae; genus Pinus; species Pinus taeda. Next base: position 173,585 of record APFE031647639.1, on the reverse strand, counting down.
ATGTGTAATAGATGCCCCCTAAAGCACGAATGTCGAACTAGAGAAAGGGGTGAAATGCTTTACAAGTGGATGCAGGGAACCGAAATCCATCATTGGAAAACCTGCAAGAAAGCATAGATATATATACATCACTGAAAACTCTAACAAATGATACATGAATCGTGGTATGGGCACATCCATCCAGAGAATGATCATGTAAATGGATCCAAGGCATGGGCGTAGCCATGCAATAGAAAGGATCATAAAGAAACTAAGGTATGGTCATAGCTATCCAATAATGAGAAGGATCACATATAACAACTCATGGTATGGTCGCAACCATCCATCTAAAAGAGACACGTATATTTACATGATGATGTCACATCACCTCACAACCTAGATTGGTGTAATCTAAGCCCATGGTCTTGCACTTCAAACGACCTGATCAAATTACAAATCCTTACCTTTGAATGGATGTGTTGAAGTTGAACATGCAAGAAAATCATTTGATTATCAGTCAATGATGTGAATTGTTAACAAGCAAGAGAGAAACCACCAATAATGTCAATGGCTCTCAAGGTACAAGCAGCACAGTTCACGGAATGTAAAGAAAGGAACTAAAGTCGAACACCTGTGAAATCACTCGATCGAAAGCCAATGATGTGAACTTGTCATCGAGTGCGAAGAACTTGCCATTAGGGCATGGAAGATCTAAGGTACTGGAAGGGAATCCCTTGGCCAGCTTCCTAGATAATTAGTTGAAGTCAACAAGGAGCGACTGTGTCGAAGGAGGGCCATGATGTATCCCACATCATTGACACAAGGCAAAGGGATGAAAATGATTTCAGATGATACAGAGAATCAAGAGTAAGTGTAACTACAGAATGACTAATTCTTGAACATATCGGTGACACGACTTCAGAGTTTGGCAATTTTTGGATCCATAGGATTGGTGGTCATAATGACATGGCAGAGATCAAATGGAAGGAAAAAATGAATGGCCTAACCCAGGAGGGTCAATGATGGAAAGGAGGATATCCCAACCTGACACAAAGTAGAAAGTGTCATGTTCAAGAGTGAGTTGCCAACACGAATCATAGAATTTCCCATTTTCCCCCACCATTTATGGGGGGTACCCCAATTATTTTTTATCGCAAGCTTGAAAGGGATAGCATGTGCTTGTGTTTTAAGTTCATCCTTTGGACAAATCCGACCTAGTAGTTTTAATGAGCCCTAGGAAGGAGAAGTTCATGTCCATCATGGTGACAAATCCAATGTCGTTGAATGTTTTAATGAGTCTGGAAAAGGTGTAACTTGATATCTTTTTCATGTTTAGAGAGTTTGAAAAAGACGCGGAAAAGAAAATTCCACATGTTCCCTTTCTGTACATTTGTGTCTCTCGAGCCCAAAAAGGTAGAAAAAAATACTTGAGAGAATCACTTGACCATTTCAGCCAAGGAGTACCTTTTTTTTGTAAATAGTTCATCCCAACCTGAAAAAGGGGTAAACATATACTGGGTAAACGACATTTCATAGCCTTTAATAAGTTCAAAACAACAAGAGCTCGACAATCTTTTCGTGTTTAAAGAGTTGGAAAAGAGCTTGAAAGTAGACCCCCCATTTTATTCTCTTTTACAAGTCAAAGAGGGAAAAATACTCGACGATGTTTTCATTTGAGTTTTACAAGCCAAGGAAAAAGCTTAAACATGAGTCTAGTACCATCATTAGTAATCCATCAACTATCATTGCATAAAAGGTAAATGCATTATCTAGCTTTTGAGGAAAAAATAGGTCAAAAACACTTTAAAAACCCTAATATTTCATGAAATATGAATAAAAGGAGGAAAAGCTAATTATTTTTTACCATTTTAACAATTTACCTTGTGTGAAGAACTTTTCACTCATTTGTGCCCTAGTTTTTCAGGAGTAGATTGTGGGAGATCTGGGAGGCCATTCATGGATTCGCCAGTTGCAGGTAAGAGCCGAGACATTTAGCTCCATTTCCATGCTTATTTTTCCTGTTTTTAACCGTTTTTTGGATTTTTTGAGGAGTTTTAGAAAAAAAATCCCCCTCGGTCGGCGCAATTTCTGGGCACAGAATTGCGCTAATCAAGGGTTATTAAGACTTTCAAGAGCATCATCGGCGCTACTATTTTTAAAACAGTCACACCGACACTGCAAACGTAAAATTTCCAAGCTTTTTCCTAATTTGTCTGATTGAATCCGAAATTTTCTAGGCAAGGATGTTTATTAACTTGATTGTATGGTTTTTGTAGGGAAAACATTGTGAACAATGGTGGATTGGAAGGAACGTGAGCATGAGGTAGACCCAAATTGCTTGAATGCTCTGAGGAACTGTGGGCTCCCCAAATTCTTCATCACACCAGGTCTGTGGGCTCAACCCGAATTTCTACGGTATCTGATCAATCTCTTGGATATCAATCAGGAAGTCTTTATGATCTGGGACCAAGAACTGGAGTTGGAGACTTCCAACATTTGTTTCATCACAAGACTATCCCGAAGAGGGGATCCAGTTAATCTGTATGGGTCAACGCCTATTGGGGCAAGCGTTACCATGTTACTTGCAGAACACTTCCCGGAAGCACTCAAATCAAGGAGCAGCAGGATAGAGATCATGACTATTCAGAATCTTGTGCTGAGAGTGTTGTTTATGACCAAAAATAGAGTGGCTGGGGCCCAAGAGAAACATGAAACCAATGAGTCAAAGTTTAAGTATGTTATCGCTTGTATGATGTCAACTATCTTCAACTAGATGGAAGCAATGAAGGTAAACATGAAGCAGCAACTATCTAAAGCCAAGGCGAGAAACCTGAAGTATTTCTACTATGGGTCCATTCTAGTGACCTTCTTTCTGGAGTGGGTTTTGTTGTTTCACTACCAACTTGCTAAAGTGGAATTTCCATTGCCATGAGACCCAAAAATGGTACATTGGAGTGCATTGATGCCTAGGATTATCGGGCATCAATAGATGTCCTATAAGCCCGTCTTCTTCTCATGGCTACAATGACAGTTGATCACAGTAGAGGATTAGCCCTACAGTGGTACCGACTTCCGCGGTGACCAGAATATGTTGCTCCGAGAGGGGGAGGAATATGATGATGGAGGTAAAAGCAAACAATTTTAATTTTTGTTTTTTATTGTTTTTGAAATATATGCGTTCATGAAATTTCAATTTTATAAATGTAGATGTTGGACTAGAACATCCTGCTGGGATCTCCCCGATTGTCGGGCGCATTTCTCAGCAGTTTGATGTCGCTCCTTATCAGGAAGGAAACGATAATAAGGAGGAGATTGTGCGGAACCTTGAGGGATTGACCCACAATATCCTAGAGTATGCCTAGATGGGTGACGTCCCACACCAGTGTCAGAGGTACACAGTGGGGGTATCAAATCAGATATTCCAACTGTTGACTCATGTAGTACGAGCAGTTACATGCTACCATGAACATCATGCTGATTAGTTTAGAGGTATAGCATTCCACATTTTTTAGGCCTGCGAGCCACGGATGTAGAAGGCCTATGAGCCACTAATGTATTTGAACACACATATTATTTTTTGGGGTTTTGATGTATGAAAAACATTATCGAAATATATATATGTGTGTGTGTGTGTGTGTGTGTGTGTGTTATATTTCCTTGCTTACTATGGTACAACTGTTTTGTTTCTTGATTTTCACATGTTTCGCAAATGTCTATCCAACACATAATTATCTAATGCATATGTTAATGTATTCATGTTCCCTGAATATGATGATATGTAATGTAATCAAAATTTCTCTCCAATAGATGAATACGTAGATACATTCTTAATAATTGAGGGTTTCTAATTAAATATTGCTTATTGAGTTGAAGAACAACAAGCTGTGAATCAAGGTTGACAACTAATTCCCGGATGTCAAGAGTGATAGCTTCTGACAACAATTCTATAATTGTGCTATACTCACCAATGCTATTAATTTTTTGACCTAGACAAATACCTTGAAGATCAATCAACTCACCATGGGGGTCATAAATGGCCCATGCTACAGATGATAGATTCTGGGTACTATGACAATCACCATCAGCGAAACTGATGTGAGGAAACATCGACATCTGAAAAGCAGGTAGAAACATAATAAGAAAGAAAGTTGCTTGCAAAACAACACACCAAACCACACTATAAAAAAAATGAATAACATACTATTTTACAAAAGTAGCCATGCAAGATGACCTAGGCATAGTGCTTTTTGAGGAAGTCCATGCTTAGACGTGGGTAAGCAAACAACAAAGATGAAAGCCAGAGTTTTACCATTGACATAACGAGCAAGGATTGACTCAGCCAAATAATAGAGTAGAACTGAATATAAGGTTGTGCCCCCATGCCCCCTAGGCAAGGGAAGGTTACAAGTCATAAGATGACAACCCCATTGCAATAATCGGCAATCAGTAAAAACTCTAGGAGGGAGAAAAAACCTGAATCTATAAAGAGATAAAGGTGCCCTCAGTTGAAAGATCTTGAATGTCAGAAGAAACTGACATGTCAATAGGCACTAGAGAAGAGAACTTCTCAAGACACATAGTCATGACTGTTGGGCTAGGCAAGAACAAGGAACGATGATGAGTGTCGTTCCAAGGTTCTTCCTCCAGAGACATTATGTTCATGATGCTCTCATCGGAAAGAAAAGTCTCGACTAAGGGATCGGGAGATTCCAAAGAACCAAGCCACAGGGATTGAGAATACGCATCGAGAGATGTTCTCGAAACAGGATGATTAGAGGATACTGAATGTGAATCCGAAACAATTTCCACGTAATTAATTTTGGTGGAACTTAATGGCATAACCTTGCCCCATGTATCAATAAGATCCGGTGAAGGAATGACCCAAGGATGAGACTTGACCGAAATCATGTTGACAGAGGAAAGATGAGGAGGTGGGAGTGGGAAAATTCCCATTAAGGTAGGATCTTTAAAGAGTCCTGCATCCACACTCTCATAAAGACCACAGATGTGCTTGACATATGAAATATTGCCATCCGAGGAGGAAGAGGCAAAGAAGGATAGTTGGTCGATCGTGACTACCTTAGCTTGATGGGGAAAATGAATCACACAGAAAAGGGAGGAGGCTACAGCATGCATGGCATGGGTCCAACTTTGTCCAAGTAGAATATTGTAGTTAATATTAGCATCAAGGATCTTTACTTCGACGTGTACCATCTTTCCTCCAAAGTGATGGAAAGGTTGGGAAGGACACTGAATGGTTGTGAATCACGTCCGTCAAAAGCTTCCAAAGTGTTAGGGGACTGGTTCGGAGTAGGAGAACCAATTTCATTACAACAAGCGACAAACATGATTCTAGTAGAAGAACCTTAATCAATGGTCCTATGAATGGTTTTCTCATTTATGATCACCTGAATGATAAAGGCAATTTGATGAGGTAAACGTGGAACATGGTTTTCCAGGTCAAACTAAATGAGATTAGAGTCAGCTAGATCAATACCCACAATAGCCAACAATAACGATTTTTGCTGAGAACAATAGCTTTGAAGGACCTCAAGAGCAGACATAGTTGATGGCGATTGAGCCAAATCTTCAACAATGTTATAATGTTGAGTGGCTCGAGCATTGGGATTGTATGAGGACTTCCGTAGCACACCTCGAGAAGGTGGTCAAATGGTGGAATCAAGATTAGGTCGCTCTATATGGGGAGGACCAGAACTGGATGGGGCAAAACAAGAAGGGGTAGGTTATTTCTCTTTCCCTACTGTTGAGGTGGGAGTTTGATAAAATTTTGACCTGGTGGCCATGTTAATCGGTGTATTCATCATGAACACTTGTGAACCTGTGGAAGTAGATGACTGAGGCTCGTCTACCATTTGGGTCTGTTGGGATGGAAAGGGCTCTTTCAAGATAGTTGGGGTGCCTTTAAGAAAACGACTAACTTTGGATCGTCTAAGGCAATCCTTAGTATAGTGGTCCTCCTCACAAATGAGGCATGGATATTTAGGCTTCCATTGGGAAGCATTACTAGTAGATGACTTAAGAGGGTCCTATTTCGGGGCATTGGCTTTACCCTTGCCTTTGCCTTTCTTCTTATCTTTAGAGGATTTTTCTGTCGCAGTAGACTAGATAGTTTCAACCTCTGAGGTTTTACTAGAGCTTGATGAATTGCGAGAGGAATCATTAGGAGCAGTTTTGGAGACCGAATTCTATTTGGAAGAAGATTTTGTAGGGCGTCTGAGTCACTGATCCAATTACTCCATCAACAGGAGGCATAGAAAAAGACTTATATGTCATGAGATCAGATGATGGACTGGGTGCATTAGGTAACACATCATATAATGTGTCAGATTGTGAGTAGACGAGGTCTAGATACTGGGCACCCACGATAGCTTGTTCCTCAGTGACGCATCCAGCCATAGCAATGTCCTTAGCAATTTTTTTGATGAATGATTTGGTGAAACACTCGGTCAACAACTGATCAGCAATCTCAAACTTAATCAAGCAGTGCCTGCATCTCCATTCATCGATGTGATCAGAGATGTGGGTCACAATGTGTTGCTTTAACAACGTTAGCAGATGAGTTCCAGTTTCATATTGAACCGATAACTAGAAATGTGTGAGAAAGGCCATGGCGAGGGTGTTAAAGTCATGATAGGTTTTTCAATGTAGCTCGATATACCACTTGGCTACAACACCTAAAAGAGTTTGTTGGAAAAGCCGAAGATGAATGGAATCATCAACGTAGGAATTCAAGGAGCACCAGAGATGATATGTCATCACGTGGGCTTGTGGATCCTCTTTTTCTTTTCCTTCAAACTTCAAAAAATCACTTAGGATCTTGGATGGAACTAGAGCCCAGTATGGCGGATGAAGAATCAGGTCATTCGTGAGTCTAGACACATTTGACAATTCCAGTATAGCCAAGAATTGAAATTGGGTATTGAAAGGCATTTGAGGTCAATAAGGGTCCATACCTACTAGTAAGTATTTTGGACCTGCTATCCTTGGACAAAAGGAGGCTAAAATTGCTTCCCTTGGACATAAGGATTTTGCCTGTGTTACTGCAGGACTTGACCTTAACCTTTCCCTTGCAAAGGTTGACCCTTTTGATAGGAGTATAAGGGTTGTTGTTGCCCGGGTTGACCACGTTGTTGCAAGGGTTGACCTTGCGGTTGTAAAGGTTGTCCCTATGGCTACAGAGGTTGACCTTGCGAAGGCATAGGCTGGGAGGATTGTGGAACATACTACACTTGCGGCTGCATGGTTTGTTGCAACGGTGGTGAGTGTTGCCCCTACGATTGTTGTAGTTGTCCTTAATACTACATGGATGGAACTTGTTGCAACAAAGGTTGCCCTTGCTGTTGTAGAATATGTCCTTGCTGCTGCAAGGGTACTTTAACAGTTCCTTGAATGACCCACTGAAAGTTCTTGAATTGTATCTGGCCATATACACTAGGTGCAGTGGACGGAGTAGGCTAGAAATAAGGTCCAAGCTGAGGGATATAGGGTGGATTAACCATCACTTGTGAAACATAAGGAGGTTTGGTACTGAACCTACGCCATATTAGGTTGCTGGTACTAGATGATACTTGACCCAGATGGACCAACAGGGTTCGATTATTGGTACTAGACATTACTCGATCGAGAAGAACCAACAGGGTGTAGAATGGCACTCGAAGAGGGTTGGTTCTTCCCAACCATATGAGCTTATGATCCACTCACATTGGTTGTACCAGACATCATAGAAACATTCGAACTTTGCCCCCCAGGCAATGGCACAATATCCACTTACTGGAGGGGATCGAATAACTAACAAAGACATGACTCGAGACCATCGGTTGAACCATATGGGTTACTTGGACTGACAAAATAAGAGGATTTTGAATTTTGGGTTGCACCAGGGCTGAAGTAACTACAGAATGCACCATCAGTTAGGAGGTCAGGTTATGAAAGAACGGACCTGAGGTAGGCATACCGCTAGATGCCTACATAGGATTATGATATATTGATGAGGCAGTAGGCATGCATGAAACCAACTGAGCTAAAGTCACATAATTACGTGGTAACTCAGGATGAACACTGGTCAAAATTATTCCCGTGTAGGGGAAAACTTCAAGAGGGAAAGGATATTCCTACTCCTCAACTGTGTGTGGAGTGGACACCTCCAAGTGACCCAGAGAGGGGACTACGATCTCACCATCTAATTCCATTGATGAAAACATGCAACGACAAACTACCGAAGATGTTCAAGGGTATAATTCGAAAGGAATACTTGGCTGGTCATATGGACTGTACAGACGTTGCAATGATATCACAATAGGATCGAACAATGGATTCAGAGGATAAACAATGAGTCCAAGCTAACCTTCAGAAGTCAGCGAGCTCTCGGGAGTCTAGATAGGATTATCTGGAGATTACAGGCCAATGTCAGAAAGTGACCTAGTACCTAAAGGAAGGGGAGGACAATATAACAAAGGTTGAATGCTTAGAACAATTCCAGGTTGAACACCTTAGTCCTCAAGCAACTCTAGCAATTCAGGAAAAGGCTCCTCAAACAATATTTTAGACAGAGGAGAGGAAGAGGAACTAGGCGAACTGGCTGGTTCAGGCATGATGATTTTGTCTCAAATAACCAAAAGAGAGATTGATTCCAAGGCTTTAAAATGTATTTAAAGATATACTCACGATGTGGTAAAAAAAAATACTAACAGGAATGTTATATGATCGTGGGAAGCAATTTTTTAAGATGCAAAAACATATTGGTTCTCTTTCATGTTTTAAGAGTCGAGAAAGATGAAAAGGTGACTTGATCACTTTCGATTTGAAACAAGATCTAAAGGGCAAGGGCTCAGATAATATTTTATATTTAGGTAGTCAAAAAGATAAAAATGACTACTCAGGATGATCTAGGCAAAAAGGATTACCAGGTAACCGTGAACTGTAGAACACCTCCCTGCGAACTGAGAAGTACGGACATCCAATCTCCCTGAACTCAAGAAAACAAGTGAATAAAATGCAAACCAAATAGGCATATAAACCAAGCTAAAAGATATTTCTAGTCAGGGAAAACACAGTCAAAACAAGTTGAGAGACGAAAATCAGAAGGGAAAGACACATTGGTTATGATCTAGGGTAAACCCTGATCATCACCTGTAGGAATCGACATGACTGTCTTACTGAAAACAAGCACCAGAAGCGGGTCAGCATGACTATTTTTGAGAAACTTAGGTTGATCAGTGTGATTGTTAGAAAAATAAATGCATTGACCAAGGGTTCATGGAAAAAATAAAAAATTTCAAAGGCTAAAACCAAATTTGTCACTGTAAACTTTAGGCTCAGAGCAATAAACCAAGTAGAGTAGATAACACTAAAGGGAAATGGTGATACTAGAAAAGTTCACATAAAACCATAAAATAACAATTAATCAAACAGAAGGATTGGCTTCCCAGCGAAGTCACCAACTTGTGGTGCAGGTAAATTCATAGTGTTGACACAAACAATTCCTCTAGCCCGAGAGAGTGGGTCTAGCCACAAACAAACAATCTATGGAAAATCTCTTTAAGTTGGAATCAAATAATAGGTCCTACCTCTTATAACGTTATTTCGCTTGGTGATGATCCTACTTCCTTACTCCAGCTATCTTTCGTTTCCTTCCTTCGAACGCCTAAAACAAGAAAACAAATAACAACAACAAACGTGATAGCATACAATATTGTATTTAGCCTACTTAACAGGTCAAGGAACATTAATCCATAAAGATGTAAGATAACACTTCATGTAGGAAATCAATCAATAATTGTATTCATATAAATCAGAAAGAGATTACAACCAATGCCTTGACATTGTTGGTCTGCTCCGATGTATCTGGGTTCCCACACTTCTACTAGCATTTCATGGATAGCCCCAACAATGGAAGTTTTAAGACCTCTTCACTTTAGTCTCAAACCAAACCAAACACATTATTCTCCCTCAAACATACACTAGAAAGCTACAAGCTATAGATGTCTTATGGATCATTCAAACTCACTCCAAATCTAGTTTAGCTTCGGAAAAGAGAGGTTTATATAGGTTGGATGGAGGGGAGATGGTTCCTCTCATCATCGGAGATGACCTTACCTCTTTGGTTTGATCCATCATAATAGGGGAAAGGAGCCCAAACTGACTTCCTCGGCTCCATCCAACCCAACCATCTACCAAACTTCTGTTACGAAGATTCTAGACCTAGAATCTTCAACTCCATATTTAAAAAACTTTTGAAAATAGGATCAACGTGACTGGAAAAAGGGCTCAGTCACTCCGTATGACGGTAGTGCTAGTTTTAATCTTGGCAAATCAGCATGAGGAGGAAAATGGTTAGTAGTGCTAGTCTTGTAAAGTAAAAGGAATATTCTTAGGAAATGATGCAAAGGGGAATTATTCTACACATGAAAAGGGACATACTAGGAGTTTCTTCATGATGGGAAAGCATGTAGGTTCGCTGTAGAGGTCCTCCATGATTGTGGATGGGGAGTATAGGGATAGTGACAAAATTTTGTGTAATAGTTGTATGGGAGGGCTATATTGTCCTTACTGTCATAGGAATTCCAACATGGATAAATTCTCTTAATAAATTTATATATGGTGGAGCCCATTACCTTCATTAATTAGGCCTCCTTGGGCATAGGTTATACCTAGTTTATAGATGATTAAAATTTTCCCACATGGGGGGTGACTCCTTATTGAACTAGTGCATCAAGTAATGCAAATGGCGAGTCCAAGAAAAACCTATTGGGTTTGTGACACATTCGCTGCATGATTTTGAAATACCTTTACCATTACATTCACTAGAGAGTTGCTTATAAAGACCTTATACTCTCGTAAAGACCAAATCTGGTCACACTGATAATTATTCCTAAGAATGAGACCCTATGAATAAGATAGACAATACCTAATAGTTCTTACACTGATTCATAAATTTTTTCCAATAATATATTAACCTTGGTGGGAAAATAACCTTAACACGTCAATCTAATACAGGTATTGGAGTTTTGTCTATCATAACCAATTAATGAGACCTAGTCGGACTAGAAGAGTGCATAGTTGGACTATTAACTCATTATGGCCAATACAAGGTTAATAAAATGTTAAGGTCACCATGATGCTTACCTACAAATAATGTGTTATTAGAATTGTGAGAATAAGTGAAAATGAAATGGGATGGGACGTACATTATAGACTCTGTCCAATAAGGAATCAATAACCCAAGTATTCATGAAAACACATAATAAAGTTGTTACAAATTGGTCTTCTACTTCTATCATCCTGGATTAGAATCCCTATCAATATCACTATCAATTATCATAGACTATGACAAAGGTCATTCGATCTGTAGATGTTTTTTCTAAGGCAGAGCATAACAAATGTAGATATCTTTATCTTACTTTTATTATTCATAGTTTTTACTTGCCATTGTTTCTCATATAATTGAATTCTTATTTTAGCATTTTCTACAGGGTTCCCTATGTCTGGTACCCCAATGATGTTACCCCTGATTTTCCTAAAACTTGGGGGTTGTCTTTACACATCCCCTAAACATTTTTCCCCATTCCTGCATACTACTGTCACAAACTTGGTGGAACATTATTGAAAAATAATGAATATGGAATTAAATAAAGAGAGTGTTTATGGTTCTATATTAGAGACATATTAAATAGAATAGAGAACATGGCTTCTTGTAATGATTGATTGTTTCCTATCACAAGTTGATTTTGGAAATATATTTTTTCTAGCTAAAGTAAGCGATACACGAATTGCACTTATGTTGTTTCTATCTTCTCTTTTACAATATGTAGATATTTTTGGTTTTGTTTGGCGATATAATGTGTTAAAAATAACATTTTAGTATCCTTCTTAATCACTTGAGTTGGTTGAATTTTGTGGTAGATTAATGTGATGACTGCCTCAAGTGCTTAATTTTTTAAGTAGAAGACCTTGAAATAATATATTTTTTACAACACATTTTATGGCAGGAAAAATTTAAATGCATTAAATAGTATTTCCAAAATTACTGGATATAATTTGTTGAAAATAATCCATATAGCAGACTTGGATAACTGCCTCAAAATGATAGGTGTGTTTTCAGTCATCCGATGGTATTTAATAAGGAAGAGAATTTCGAGTGAAGTTATATGATGATTTCTTATCATAGGTCTAGCCTTGTGACAAAGGTGAAGGTATAGAGTAACGATTTTTGTTTGATCAAGATAACTGGAAAATGTTCTAAATTATCCCGGTCAAAACTACATGCATCAGGAGACAAAATTTATAGCCATTAGAAAATAGTAAGAAGGATTTATGCAATCTTGTGCATCTCATTTTTCAAAGACGGTAGCAATGACACTCTTAAATAATCACATGCATTATAGAAGAACTTGTTGCTGCTATATGAATGAGACACGAACATATTGGATGCCACTAGGTGTCATGCAGAAAGAGTTATTTTTGCAGACAAAACTAACCTCCCTAGGAGTCTAAGACTCTCTAGTGACAAACAAGACAATTAAGAGCAATCCTTCTCTAAACATACATCATTCTAAACCAAGTGTTTTTTCGATCCTACCTGAAGTCCAACGCTGTTGTAGTAGTCTAGCCTCGTCGATCCAGATGAGCTCCTCCTTCACTTCGAAACCTGCATACACTAACAATCAAACGATTACATAACACCTGAATATCTCATAAAACAAAACATATTCAACATATAGACCAAGAAGTACATGAAACAATTCATTAACAACAAATCATTGAGAAGAATGGACTTATTTGTATTAAGGAAACAAAGAAGAAACCATTACAACTTGAGCCTTGGTGTTGTGCAAGTTCCTCCCAGGGTCCAGCAAGAGTTGTCCTCTACTTTGACAAGCTCACCCACTTCCAATATGGCAACAAGAAAGGATGGTAATCTCTCCTCACAAGTTTACAATGGAAGTCCTAATTCCAGCAGCATCTACCCTTTGGAATGTTCAGCTTTCAACCTCCCCTCCTCTGGCCCAATGCCTGTATTTATAGTGTTCTAGAGGAAGTTATTCAGGCCCAACATCAATGGGATACTCCCTCTTTTGGATGGGGTAGCTCCTCTCTTGATGGGATAAGTTCCTCTATCATAGGGATGCATGAACCATCTGGAGGCGCTCAATACACGTCAAACACTCTTCTAGAAGGCTCTAGAAGTGACCACAAGTAACTTTTTTAAGATTAAACTCGCGCCTTTTGACCTTTACAGGGGTACACACCCATCCCTTGACTTACAGAGCGTACAAGTATGCAGGTACAATGAGTTTGGGATGCGTACACGCAGGCAAGGTAGAGAGAACCTGCGTTCCCAGAGATAAGCATGTTTTTTTAGTGACTTTTTCTCTTTTTTGAAGTTTGACATGAAGAGCAGAGGTATAAGGCTTGACAAGGAGGATAATATGACTATTGATGGAGCCATATTAACTGCAGATAGTCATGGTGACAAGTTTCAATGTAACAGATTGCCCCCTAAAGTGCGAAGGCTGTAATAGATAAGGGTTTTATATCATCTAGGAAGGGTGAAGAACTTTATCATTTCGAGGATTATCTCGTGGAGAGCCCGGTTAGAACCTGCAATTTTCAACACAAAATACATGGATAAGGTTATATCATCGCTGAGGTAGGCATTCCCATACTCAGATCAAAACTTTAACTAACAGACTAACTACTCTGATATAGGAATGATTTCATAATACATCATAATCATAGACCCGTGTAGACACAGTATGGACGCAGCCATCTGTTTATGATAGGTCTACAATATAATGAATACAAAACTCCTCACAGCCTGGATGGTGGAAACTAGATCTAGGGTCTTCATCTCTACTTCCCGAATTGGTACGATTCTAGC
>APFE031647639.1:100520-159686 GCA_000404065.3 Pinus taeda | reverse complement strand
AGTACCTCTTTATTTTTTACAAGCTTGAGGAGGATAACATATGCTTGTTTGTAAGCTCATCCTTCGGATGAGTCCAACTTAGTTTTTGATTCGAACCCTAAGAAGGAGTGGTTCGTTCTTGTTTGTAATAGACCAGGTCCTTTACTGTGAAATTTTAACGAGTCCAGTATAGGAGAAACTCGGCATTTTTCATATTTAGAGAGTTTGAAAAACTTAGGAGACTCCAGATTGGACTTTTTTCATAAATTTGTGTCTCCTAAGCCCGAAAAAGTATAAAATAATACCTAGGAGAACCGCTTGATCTTGCGACCAAGGATATTTTCATAGTTAGTGTCTTTGACCTGAAAAGTAAAAAGTGATCAAGGACACGACATTTTATTTCCAGTATCGAATTTGAAACGACAAAAATCCGGCAATCTTTTCCTATTTTTACGGTCAGAAAAGGGCTATAAGGGGACCATCTTTTAATTCCGTTTTAACGAGTGTAAAAGAAACACTCGGCAATCTTTTCATGTTTTAGGAGTCGAAAAAGGGCTTAAAAGATGACTCTGATGTTTGGTTCGTGAAAAATGACAAGTTTCCCTGTAAATCCCTTTGTCTTGCACAAAAACGACACATTACTCATACCTGTTTAAGATAGGCAAAAAATACATTGAAAAATGACCTTCCATGGTGAAAAATAAACAAATTTAATATTTATTTATCCAAAAAACCTATAAAAAGACCTTTTACCATGTCATTTTACCATTTTACTGTTGAGGTAGAAAAAAGGGCTTTTGGCAAGAAACTTCCCGTGGACATTGCGGAAAATCAGACCGTCGGAATCGAACGCCGTCACTTCCAGGTAATCCACAACATCCTCCTCTTCCATTTCATCCGTTTGAATTTCATTTTTAGGTTTTAGTTTTATTTTTTGGAGGCAAAAGGGTTTTGGGGCGCGCTTCTCAGGGTACGTAGGTGGCCCATGGGTAACCTGCGTACCCCGACCTTTTTCTTTAAAGGAAAAAGGGTCGGGGTATGCAAACTACCTTCAGGCCAAGTGCGTACCCACGCTCTATCCCTGAAGGCGGGGTGCGTACCCCGTGCAAAGCGCACCCTAAACTCATAACTTCTAAATAAAGCTTGAAAATTTGATTTCATGATTACTAAAACACTTCTTATGGTGTGTAGGATATTCACCATGCTGGATTGGAGAGAAAGAGAACATGAAGATGTTGATTCAGTCGCGTTGACTCATCAACCGACGATCGATGCATTGCGAGCATGCGGCTTGTATAAATACTGGTTCATACCTGGCATGAGGGCCCAGGTGCCATTTCTAGAGTGGCTGATCGAGAGGTGGAACATTCAGGATCAATGCTTCTACATTGGAGACCATCAACTCGAGATAGAGGCCTCTGATATATACTTTCTCACTGGTTTACCCAACAGAGGCGAACACCTTTCTCTATTCGGGACTAGGCCGGGTGGCCAATCCCTTGCTAGCCTCCGGCTAGAGTGGTGTAACAACCAGAACCAGGAGAAGGGGATTGAGATTAAATTCATATCCCGTCCTGAACTTATGGTGATAGCGTTCACTGTTACTAGACTCTGCGGCGCAGCCGCTTTACACATGGCCACCGGATCCCAGATGCGGATGGCAATAGACTGCTACCAGGGCACCATTTTCAACTGCTGTGATGCTGTACTTGTTGTAGATCTGATCCAAAAATATAAGATAATAGAAATAACTCAATAATAACAAGATAGAAATATATAGAAATGCTTCTTTATTATCAAACCCTTATCGTAGGGCAACACCATACATTCACTCCTTAAGGAAGGAGAACACTCCACAAGCCATATGCCTGTTCATACAATAATACTTCTCTTCATTTCCTCTCCATGTGGAGTCTCTAGCCTCTATATAGGCCTCATACATACAATACCATGTATCATTACCATGGTTTCCTCATACCATCAACTAATACCATGGGCCTCTTACATTATTATTAACTACTTGTGGTCCCTTACATGACATGCGTTAACCACCTTATTTATTACTATGGCCCATCCCATTATTATATTATTACCTTGGGTACCTCCCTCGGTACCCCATATTAGCCCCCCTAGGTATATAACATTCCATCCCCCTGATACCACTTGTTGTAGCTCTGATACCACTTGTTGTAGAACTAACCCAAAATGATATAGATCTGATAAGAAAATATGCAAATAAACCCAGAAATAGATAGAAGTGCTTCTTTATTATCAAACCCTTATGGTAGGGCAACACCATACATTCACTCCTTAAGGAAGGAGAACACTCCACAAGCCATACGCTTGTTCATACAAGACTATTTCTCTTCATCTCTCCATGTGGAGTCTCTAGCCTCTATATAGGCCTCATACATACTATACCATGGGTCATTACCATGGTTCCCTCATACCATCAACTAATACCATGGGCCCATTACATTATTATTAACTACTTGTGGTCCCTTACATGACATGGGTTAACCACCTTATTTATTACTATGGCCCATCCCATTATTACATTATTACCTTGGGTACCTCCCTTGGTACCCCATATTACCCCCCTAGGTATATAACAGAATACTTGCTTAGTAATATGGTGAATTGTAGCATGGCCCAGGAGGATATATAAAATAATCATAGATAGAAGGATAGCTCCAACAAAGGGGAGAGGATAGATTGACGTCTTAATTACACTGTTTTATGGGCTGACTTCCTTTGGAAGGAGGCCAAGGCTGGTAAAGGTAAGTATGGGCTAGCTTGATGATTGTTCAAGGTTGTGTCTTTCTTCCTTTGTAGGTCGAGATCCTACAAGAGGGAAGTCATTGCTTATGGGTTGTTTTTTGTTAGGTTTCCTTTGTGCAAGTAGCCCGCAACACTCGAAGATGGTTTCAGGCAAGCCACAAATCTAAATAAGGTTAGTCTAGGGAAAGTAGGGTAAGTATCTAACCGATATATGTCGCAGACATTGTATTGAACAACATGTTGGTCTTGTGGGTAACTTGAGGATTGGATCAAGTCCAGATCAGTCTAGAGTATGGTAAGAATATATTAGAAGAAGAGCCACCATATTGAATGGAGGTCTATATGAACCCTATCTACAATACAATCTATTGTTGAAGAAGTATGATCCCAAGAAGGACTGATTTGTTGATTCCATGATCAAAATTGATCATGGGCACAATTTGTCTACTGAGGATAAAATGGAAATAACAATATTGCTTGGTAAATTTATCTATCTATGGGAAGTGACATTGGATCTACAAAATTGTACTCTCTCTCTCTCTATTGAATTATTGATATTAATAATAAGAAGATTTGATCATGGGTTTTCCCCATCCTAGGGTTTTCCCCTAGATTGAGGCAATTTCTTTGTTCTCTTGTCTTGGCTTGTCCTCAACATATGATTTCTCATGTTCTTCCTCAATTAATGTTAATGGATAATAATTTATGTGATTCCTATTAAAGGAAATGGAAGTAATTTTGGACTCATATGATTCATTGAAGTAATTGTACAAACAAAGGTCATGTTAACCTAATTTTAACACATTGTTATTATATCCAAAGTCCATCCCCCGTTGCACTAGAAAATGTCTAATCAATTATAATCTAGAGTTAGTGTGCTTATTGTACCATACAGACTAGACAACCATGCACCATTGTCCCACACATACCAATACATTTAATTTTGCCACGTGGACAGCGAGATGCTCATGTGCCAATGCACCACAAATACTGACATAATGCACTTTTGTCCACATACGCAACCAAATAACCATGTGCTAATGCACCACGTAAGTTGACATTGCCTTGTTGCACTTGCTTTCTTCCTCGGCTAACTGTGCATCATCATGGTCCTTTTCGAAATGAGACACATCCTTTTTGTTGACAGATTTGCTTCTAAATGGCTAGGAATCCAAAGCTAATTGGCTTTAACCATTGTATATGACCTTGTAAAATTTTTCAAAAATGGTCAAGGAATCATTTTTTTTTTTTACATACACAAGTTCATTGGGTTTCTCTTCCAACAACACAACATAATTTTACACTCTAGATCAAGGCCTTCTCTTTGCTAGGAAAAACAACTTTTCTAAGCTCTTGTTTGAAATGGATTCACAATTGGTAATTTATTCCTTCTAAAAAATCATTATGGATCAACTTTGAAAAAAATATCATGTAGTTGGATGGTGTCAATCCTTTTGGAGATGTTATAACAACATATTATGTTTGGCCAATGTTATTACAAACAACAACCTTCCCCCTTGGATGACAATGAAAAAGGAACATGCAATGTTAACTCTTATCATACCAGGTACTATAACATATGAATGCAATGCTCTCTTGAATATTATCTAAAAATATTTCAATTCAGTTAATCCTAATAAAAAACTCTTTGTTTACTTAAGGAAATATTAGGTAAAGGATATGGACATACACATGGAGCTCCTCATTGATGAGCTTCGATAATTATGGGATGGTGTAAACATGTATGATGTATGAAGACCTATTAGTCATAGAAACTTCCTCTTTCATGTGATTCTTATCTAGACAATTCACGATGCCCCAGGGCTCTCTATTTGTTGTGGTAATATAATATAACTTACATTTATAATTATTGTTTTCATTTTACCATTTACTAAATATGGTTTCCAATCTTATTTTAGGACTATAAACAAAGGGGAAACATGGTTGTCCATCATGTGGGCCAAAAGGCAGTCAAGGGATCTCAATAAAACTATCTATGATGAGTATAGACAATTCTTACCACAAAATCATCGCTATTGAGTGTGTGATAAACATAAGCTCAATGGAAAGGAAGTGGAAATGAGGAATCCAATAAAGATGAACCCTATTAGGTGGAAAGCGATGTATGAAGTCCTTATTTATATACAATGATGTATCATTGTAAGCGATGTATCATTATCCCATTCTAGTAGTTTGAGTTAATTTGATTACCCTCTTTAATGCATCCATCACTACAACACATGAACTCTTGAAGACTAATATTTTATATATTGAAAAGGCTTGGTTGATCCAATCCCTATACTCCAGTACTTCTCACATGGGTACACTATCAAGATATTGTGTGTAAACTTGAGATAATTTGTGATCCCATCTTTAGTACAATGAATTAAATATTCTCGTCCATTCTCTACTTTATTTTGTATAAACATGAGAAGGAGACACAAAAAATTGACTTAATAGTGATGGGTCTTCTGAATAGTCCACAACATCTTAAGCTGATCCAAAGGGTGCAATGGTTTGTCTATTAATTAATGGAAAAAATAAAATAAAATTGTAGAGCATTGTAGGGTTTGAAAGAATAATTGAAAATATTAAAGCCCAGAAAACATAGAAACAACTAAGGCAAGATGTACTTGGAACAACACATCAATGTGACCACCCTCTAATATAGATATTTCTAGGTATAATACAATACATCTATAGAATAGTTTGTGATCCTACAATGATGTACATTTAATAGAGTAGTCTATGGTCCTACAATACCATGCATTTTATAGAACACTATGTAATCCAATATAGATACAATAAGTTTAAATATTCAACTTCGCATGTCACTCATTAGTAACTTAGTACTTCCAAACTAGACTATTGTTGAAATGACTTACCACCATACACCAATCCCAAACACCAGTTAATGTTTAATAAGCGCAACGTTGATACAATAATTCTTTACATAAAAGGCCATTGTCATTGAATATATGGGTAAGTTAAAATAAAAAACTTAAGCCTCATCATTGAACTTCTTAGGTATCCACCTTATAGCATGGTTTGTGGAACAGAAACAAGCATCAAAGCCCCAATCTCAATTCCAATGCTCAAGAAAATGTCAATGTGTTTTGTCAATACAACATATCCATCAAAATATGGCAAACCTATCGTTAGTACATTAATGAGGTCGATGCCTTGTTAAGTTGTACACTAGGGATTTCGTGTCACTATGGAATATCCCACCCAAATAACATGATCTCTTGGGGAATGAGGCCTAGAGCAAGTCGTAGGCAATTTTGGTGAAATAGCTCACCATCAAACCTAGCATCTCAGTTGAAGGAATTTGTGATTGTATGTTTGTGTGACTACGAAAAAATCCTTGAACAATTGAATTCCATCTATTTATTGGTAGGAGAAAGAGAAAATTTCAATTATTCAAAACCACAACCAAGGATAGGACATGTTGCATATTATCCTCTAAAATTTTAAAAAGTTACTATCCCCCCTACTGTAATTATTGTAAACCTTAGCGATTGTCATCAATCCCAAATGATAAATTAAAAACCACAACCAAGGATAGGACATGTTGTAGATTCTCCTCTAAATTTTAAAAAAGTTACTATCCCCCTTTTTGTAATTATTATAAACCTTATCGATTCTCATCAATCCCCAATGATAAATTAATGAAAGAAAGCACACAATCTCAAATAATCAAGTCAAACTGAAACAATAAAAATGGTAGAGTAAATAGGGTTTTTGATTAATCCTCCATTAGCTAATGAAATAAGTTAATGAAGAAAGAAAAATATGGAGACGACTGTGAATTCAAGGAATTAGACCAAGTGGCAAGTTCAAGGAATTGTTCTAGCCTAACAAAACTGACTAACCAGCCTATCAAAACTTTGGAATAAAGGTTTTAGTGTTTTACATGGTTTGATTTTTGAATAGTTGTTGGCCTGGTAAGCTATTCAACATTTCCAATCCTACCCATTGTGTATGTAAAGACATCCGCCAACCCATTATATTACATATGCCTCCTAATTTCTTACATTAGCTTGTTGTATTCCTATTACCATTTGGATGTTCCTGTTTTGTCTTGAATATAAGCAATTAGGCATTACATTTCATTTTTTTGATTGGTTGACGTGAGAGCCACCTCTACTAACATTATTAACAATTGAAAGTATTATTATCGAGGACAAGTGATGAAGTCATGCAACTTGTTTCTGCATAGTTTTCTCTATCCAATGCAACTTTTAGGGCATATTTCTTAAAGCACTTTCAGAAAGCATTGTTGAGACAAAAATCAGTAGGAGTAGACCATACCCTATACTACCACTCTATCTAGTTGTTGATTACAAAAGCCTAACAATTGAAAAATTCTATTAAGGATTCATTTCTACACTCACTAGATGAAAGAAAACATAGGAAAATATGCTCAGTTTCAATGGAAACCTCATTTATTCCCAAATTTCCAATAAAAGCTTGGCTAACTCGTGAGCTCCTCTGGCCCCAATTCTCACTATGGTGTGCCCAATCAGAATGACATTTCAAAAAAAATGAGGCCTCTTTGATTTCACACAAATATAACACTACAAAATTCGAAGAGAAAGCATGCAACCTGAGGTCTCTAATTTGTGACTCTGCCTGTGACATGAAAAATAGAGGTAAATATTCACAGAAAATACAAACCTAAATGAGTCCTACATCCTTCTAATCTATATACAATGTATGTTAATCATGATAGAATAAATCCAGTTTAGACTTCCCTAAAATAAACCAAAAATAGAGAGACGGGTACCCACAAAGGGATTCTTTTGTTAATGTCATCTCGGAGGGTTTTAACAGAGAACAAAAATTCAATAATATTCGAGCAAGAAGTACAATTAAGACATAAATCCTAATTTTAGTTTAGGTTCCATACCTCAACATGCAACAAATAGTCATAATTTCAGTTCTATCCATATTGTGAAAATATTAACCCTTGTCTTGGTTGTTGAAAATCATGGAGACGTTGGACGGAGCAAGGGCTATGAGAACCCTCCATTTCGTAGTGCATGGCATGGTAGTTACAATGTTAGATTTAGAGTGTGTCGTAGCTAGAAAAGAATGGTTACCAAGCCTCTCAGTGGCAATATACATGAAAACCCAACCGCCCATCTCCATTAGCCTTCATAGATAGATAAATTGGTGATACGGTGCAGTCCCCACTAGAGAAATATCCATTTTATTAGTGCCTTGCAATGCCATAGCCATATCGTTAAGCATACAATATGCAAAAACCCCAGGGAAAAAATCTCGTCCCATAGCCCTCTCTCCAAATAGATGTTTCGTCACCTTTGATCCTGCTGATACCTAAGAAAGAGACAAGTAAATACAAGGCCCTCACTCAGGCCTTCCAAGTTCATTGCAACAGTACTTTGCTTCTCTATCTTGCAGCTCTTGCATAAGCCTAGAGGCCCCGGATAAGTTGCTAATCCAATAGCCCTAAAAAAGGAGTCCAGCTTTGCCATAGTCTTCGTATGGCTCCCCACCAAGACAACCAGTTTTGTCCTTAGCCCCTTGTTACACAGCATTTTGTCACTATCCCTGTACCCCCCATCTACGATCCTGGAGGACCTTTACATTGTACCTGGCATGCTTTCCCATCATGAAGAAACTCCCAGTATGTCCCTCTTCATGAGCAAAATAATTCCCCTTTGCATCATTTCCCAAGAATCTTCCTTCTATCCCTGTTTATAAGATTGACACTACTAACTAGTTTTCTCCTTGCACCGATTTGTAGAGCTTAAAACTAGCCCCCATGCCGACCCTCTTTTGGAAGGTTTTTAAAATAAGGAGCTGAAGCTTCAATGTCTAGAAGCTTCGTAACGAAAGTTTGGTAGATGGTTGGGTCAGATAGAGCTGAGGAGGTTAGTTTGGGATCCTTTCCCCTATTAGGATGGAACAACCTCAAGAGATGAGACCTTCTCCCATGATGAGAGGAACCATCTCCCATCTATCCAAGCTATAGAAACCTCTCTTTTCACAAGAAAAATCTAGTTGGAGTTTTGGAGCAAGTTTGAACAATCAGCAAGTCATGTATACATTGTAGCTTTCTAGTGTATGTTTGAGGGAGAATAATGTGATTTTGGTTTGGTTTGGGACTAGAGGGAAAGAGGCTTTAAAATTTTCACTGTTGAGGCTATCCATGAAGTGCTAGCAGAAGTGTGGGAACTCGGATACATCAGAGGAGACCAAAAACATGAAGGCATTGGTTGTAATCTGTTTCTAATGTATATAAGTGAAAGTATTAATGATTTCCTACATGAAGTTTCATTTTACATCTTTATGGCTTAATGTTCCTTGACCTATTAAGTTGGTTGAATACAATATTGTACGCTATCACGTTTTTTGTTGTTGTTGTTTTCGTGTTTTAGGTATTTGAAGCAAGGAAACAAAAATAGTTGTAGTGAGGAAGCATGATCATCACCAAGCAGAATAACATTCTAAGAGGTAGGCCCTCTTAATTGATTCTAGCTTAAGGAGATTTTCCATAGATTGTTTGTTTGTGGCTAGACCTACTCTCACGGGCTAGAGGAATTGTTTGCGTTTGCACTGAGAATTTACCTTCACCACAAATTGGTGACCATACTAGGGAGCCAATCCTTCTGCTTGATTAATTGTCATTTTATGGTGTTGTGTGAAATTTTCTAGTATCACCATTTCCCTTTAGTGTTCTCTACTTTTCTTGGTTTACTACTCTGAGCCTGAAATTTGCAATGGCAAGTATGGTCTTAGCCTTTGAAAAATTTTAATTTTTTTCCTTGAATCCTTGGTCAACACATTATTTTTTTGATAATCGCACCGATCAATGCGAGTTTCCCAAAAATAGTCGTGCTGACCCTTTTTTGGCACATGTCATCAGTTAGGCAGTCGTGCTAATTCTTGTAGGTGAAGATCAGGGTTTACCCTAGATCACAACCAGTAATTCTTGCCCTTCTGATTTCTGTCTCTAAGCTTGTTTTGAATGTGTTCTTGCTGGCTGGAAATCTCTTTTATCTTAGTTTGTATGATTGGTTGATTTGCATCTTTTTCGCTTTCTTTCTTGAGTTCTTGGATGGTGTATAACCCTAGGGAATCTATATCACTACCCATTCACTTGTTTGCTTGCTCAAAAAGTCAAGTTGATAGTCAAATTTTCTCCTTGCATTTTGGTTGATTAGTCCTTTTATTGCTTTGATTTCCATTTAACAAGTTTGAAAAGTTTCGTTTGGTGTTTGAGCGTCTCTTGTCAGGCATAGATCACATTGCCCATCTTCTTTTTGGTTCAATCTTTGCTTCATTAGTTTGAAAGGAATTTTCTTTTGTGCTTTGTGTTTACTTGTGATTGATTATATTGGAAATATATCATTGAAGTTTTTGTGAAAGATTCGTTCTATCATTTCATTTAAAAATACATAATTCTAGTTTGTTGAATCAATATGTTACGATTAGTTAACATGATTGGAGGCTAGAGTTGCATCGTCACTTGCATTTGAAAAGAAATGAATTCTCTTTACTAGTGAAAGGGATACTTGAAGTGAATTTGATAAGAACGTTAGGAATTGGAAAGAGTGTTTTCATCATTTTGTTTTCAAAAAGTGAAATAGTGAAAAAGTCATTTTGTTTTCAATTGCTTGTTTTGTTGCATTTGAGTGTGTTTTCTACTCTCATTAGTGTAGAAAATTCATCGAATTGAAAGGGTCTCATCTCATTTAGCTAGATATAGGTGTTTTTTGAGTCACATTGATAAGGCCTGAAAACCAAGACATAATTTCAAGATAAACTCTAAAATGTACTCAATTAACCTAAGGCGCATTTGAAATCTAATGGTCACATTTTAGAAGGTCTAGGCTAGAGATGTGTTCCGACATCTTCAAACCTAGCAATTGTCATTCACTTTGGCATTAGACAACACTAATACAGACTTGTTCTCCCTGTATCGTTGAGTATATAAATGGAGACCCCACTAGGTTGCAGTACTGTATCCATAGGAAGTTGAGCCTACCGCCTTGTAAACGTGATACATTGAACATAGCATTCGGGGGGATTGCCTACACGTACTTCTCGGTTTGCCAGGAGGTATTCTGCAATTCACAGTTACTTGGTAATCCATTTTACCTAGACCATCTTGAGTTGTCATTTTGATCTTTTTGAATCCAAAAATATAAAATATCACCCGAACGCTTGTCCTTTTGAGCTCCTTTCAAACCAAAAGTGATAGAGTCACCTTTGCTTCTTTCTCGACTCTTAAAACATGAAAGAGTACCAGTTTGTTTTTGCATATTAAAAAATTGTTTCCCACACTTTTATAACATCCCTGTTAGTATTTTAGACCACATCATGAGTTTACCTTTAAATACATTTTAACCCTTGAAATCAATCTCTCTTTTCGTTGATTGAGACAAAATCATTGTGGCTGAAACAACTTGTTCACCTAGCTCCTCTTCCTCTCCTATGTCTAAAAGATTGTATGAGGAGCATTTTCCTGAATTGCCACAGTCACTTGAGGACCAAGGTGTTGAGCTTGGAATTTTTCTGAATATTCAACCTTTGTCATCTCATCCTCCCCCTTCAGATACTGAGTCACTTTCTGACATTGGCCCGGAACCTCTGGATAACCCTATCTAGATTACCGAGATTCTACCAACTTCGGAAGGTCAGCCTAGACTAGTTGTTTATCCTATGAATCCTTTGTTCGATCTTGTTGTGATATCACCTTAGTGTTTGTTCTGTAAGATCAGCCGGGTATTCCTTTGGAATTATCCCCTTGAACATCTTCAGTAGTCAGTTGTCATCTATTTTCACCCATGGAATCAAAAGGCGAGATCCCAGTCTCCTCTCTGGGTCACTCGGAGGTTTCCACTCCATGCATAGTCGAGGAGCAAGAATATCCCTTCCCTCCTAAAGGTTTCCCTTACACGGGAAGCATTCCTACTAGTGTTCATCCTGAGTTACTGCGTAATTACATGACTTTATCTCAGTTGGTTTCAGGCATGCCTACTGCATCATTACTGAATCACAACTCTATTTGGGCATTTGGCACTATGCCTACTACGAGTCCATTAATTCAAAACCCAACCCCCCAACAGACGGTGATTTATATAGTTACTTCAGTCCTGGTGCAACCCACCATTCTGAAACCTCTTGTTTTGTCGGTTCAAGTAACACATCTGGTTCAACCGATGATCTTGAGTCATGTCACTATCAGTTCTTCGGTCCCTCTTGTAAGTGGGCAGACTATCCCACCACCTGGGGGCAGAGTCCGAATGTTTCTATGATGTCTGGCACAACTAATGTGAGTGGCTCACAACCTCACATGGTTGGGATGAACCAACCCTCTTCAGGTGCCATTTCAAATCCTACTGGATCAAGTAATGTCCAATACCAACAACCCACTATTGGTCCGTCTGGGTCAAGTCATGTCTAGTACCAACAGCCCAATGTTAGTCCATCTCGGTTAAGTCACATCCAGTACCAGCAGCCTGATGTTGGTCCATCTAGGTCAAGTCACGTCTAGTACCAGTAACCCAATATGGCTTAAGGTCAGTACCAACCTCCTTATGTTCCATATGGTTCACAGGCGATGGCTAATCCACCATACATCCCTCAGCCTCGTCCATCTGCCGTGTTCGGTTGGTATGGCTAGATACAATTCAGGAACTTTCAAGCTGTCATTTTGGGAATTTTTCAAGTACCTTTGTAGTAGCAAGGATAGGTTCTACAACAGCAAGGCCAACCTTCGATGTAGCAAGGGTCATCCATGCAGCAACATGACCAACCTTCGTTGCAGCAAGAGCCATCCATGCAACAGCAAGGCCAGATGTTTCTGTAGTAAGGACAACTGCAAAAACTATAGGGGAAACCCTCACAACAATTGTAGCAAACCATGCAGCCAAAAATGTAGTATGTAATGCAATCCTCCTAACCTATGCCTTCACTAGGTCAACCTCTGCATCTGCAGGGACATCCTTTATAGCCGCAAGGTCAACCCTTGTAGAAACAAGGTCAACCTGGGCAACAACAACCCTTATACACATATCAATAGGGTCAACCCTTGCAAGGGCAAGACCAGGTTCAAGTCCTGCAGTAGGCAAAAAATCCTTATCTCAAAGGGCAACAGGTTCCGCCACCTTTTGTCCAAGGACAACAAGTCCAAAATCCTTATGTCCAAGGACAACAGGTGCAGAATCCTTACGTCCAGGGATAGTAGGTCCAAAACCCTTTCGTCCAAGGGCAACAGGTCCAACACCCTTATGCTCAGGGACATCAGGTGAAAAATCCATATGTGCAAGGCCAAAAGGCTCAACAACCTTTTAACTTGTATGTTTCTTATTAGAAACCTCTCATTGGACAGTTCCAAGGTTTTCAAGGTCAGAATCCTCCCTATAGGCAAGGTAACCTATAACGGGGGAAAATAAAATGCCTTATGGACAAAATCCTCGACTTTGGGGACAAAATACCTACCGGTAGGGATGGGCCCCACTAGTTGGGCCCCCTTATCAACCTCAAATTCCTTTCTATACTTAATTGCCATTCTTGGCCATGTTAGAATTTCCATATGTGTCCAGACTCACGAATGACCTGATTCCTCGTTCACCATACTAACCTCCAGCCCTATCCAATATTCTGAGAAATTTCCCAGAGTTTGAAGGAAAAGCGAAAGAGGATCCTCAAGCCCACGTGATGACATATCACCTCAGGCACTCCTCGAATTCCTATGTTGATGATTCCATTCACCTTCATTGTTTCCAATGAACTCTTACAGGGGTTGCTGCTGAATGGTATATTGAGCTACCTCAGAATACCTATCATGATTTTAACACTCTTTCCATGGCCTTTCTCACACATTTCCAGCTCCCAGTTCACTATGAAATTAGCACCCATCTGTTAACGTTACTCAAGCAAGACACTTTGGCTCACATCTTCGATCACATCCATGAATGGAGACGTAGGCGCCATCAAATTAAGTTTGGAATTGTTGATTAGTTGTTGGCTGAGTAGATCACCAAATCATTCATCAACAAGATTGTTGAGGACACTGCTATGGGTGGATGTGTCACTAAGCAACAAGCCATGGCGCGTTCCCAATATCTAGACCTTATCTATTCATAGTCTGACACGTTATATGATGTGGTATCCGATGTGCCTAGACTATCGTTTCTGATGACATATAAGTCTCTAACTACCCCTCCTATTGATGGAGTAATTGGTTCAGTGACTCAAACCCCTGCAAATTATTATTCTAAAAAGAAGTTGGTCTCGAACACTGCTCCCAATGACATCTGCCGCAATTCATCCGACCATGGTAAAACCTTAGAGGTTCATGCTGTCAAGTCCACCACAGTGGATAAATCCTCTAAAGGTAGGAAGAATGTCAAAGGTAAGGGTAAATCCGATGCCCAAAAATAGGGTCCTCCTAAGTCATCTACTGGTGATGCTTCCTAACGGAAACCCAAGTATTCGTGCCTCATTTGCAAGGAGGATCATTGTACTAAGGATTGTCTTACATAATCCTGTTATTGAGAAAACTAGTGTCCATTCAGAGCTGCTAGTCCCACTAAGATGGATAGCTATCTTAGAAACAAACAAACCAAAGTTACTTTCATTTTCCTTTATGAGAGATAGATGAGAGAGAAGCAGAGAGTACCAACCTCAATCTTTCACTTGTCTCCTTGTTTGTTTCCTCCCTCCTTTGACAGAGCTTCGCCACTCCTTCCTCACTTGTCCCACTTCAAAGAACACCTGTAGAGTCAAAGTAGCATAATACCATCAAAGCATAGAGATCTATCACCATAAACAATATAGGATCAGATGTATATTAACCATACAAATGCATACATCAATACAAGATTCAGAAATATCCAAGTATATGTAGGAAAACACAAATAACTTTAATAATAGAAATAGTAGAAGAGAGGATTAAAACCTAGTGGCCTGATCCAATGCTATCCCCCAGCATGAAAGCCCTCTTCACCTCATGAAAATCTAGATCACCCAACACTACAATGTTTCACAGAGAAACCAACAACACTTCCTTACAAAATACAAAATTCCAGCCTCTGATCTCTAGGATGGGATCCATATATAGATATTCGTACGGGGTGAGTCAGCTTCTGGGATTTTGATTAGGGTCATTTCTTTGAAATATACTGGTCCACTTGGAATTTCATGATCTCTTACTCATCCCTGGGCGAATTTAGAGAGGCAAGTGTCAAATGAGCAGTTTCTAGAAGATTCTCTAGGTTTCCACCTAGCAAACTGCCTCTGCCATTTGTCTTCTCTTTCTCATTTCACCCTATAGAAGGGCTTCTCAGTATGCATTTCACCCTTTGCATGTGACAGGTGAGATGGATCGCACCCATAACATGGAGCAGTCTATATGGTCTAGTTTTGACCAGTTCTGAGCAGTTTTTCAGGGGGAAGTTCTTGGAAATGATGTGATCAGTTGACCTTGTTCCTTTAGGGTATGAAACAACACTTTTAGGGGTTTAGAAGCCCTTGGTTTATGGATATATGTGATTGGGCTTGAAATGCAAAAATATGTCTATAACAGTTGTCCCCTAAAGCATGAGGTCATAAATCTTCTAATGTCGAGTGAAATGCTTTATCATGAGGATCCAAGGTTTTTCGAACTGGAAGGTGACTTGTAATAAGATATAATACAACAAATTTTCTTCATGATATTTTCATGATTTAGCTGAGACGTGCATTCCCATGCTCAAATTTATAAATTTATATTCATGTACATAGGATAGACAACCGTCGGTGTGGTAGACTGATGATTCTGGTAGAGCCATCATCCCTTGGCTTGGATGCTTATCTATGCAGCTATGATGTACATTTGATGTCTTTATTTTCCTGAATATATCATAGCCCAGATAGATGAAACTAGATTGGGGGTCTTAAAACTCGTTCAATCTTCGCCTGGAGTACAATTTGATCCATGTGAAAAGATGTTTTGGTTTTGAACATGGAAAGACATCACTTGATTACCAGCTAATGATGTAACCTATTAATAGGCGCGAGAGGAATTGCCGATAATGATGACGACCCTCAAGGTACTGCAGTACAATTCACATGGTGTGAATACATGAGTCGATTTCGAACACCACACAAAATCTTTCGGCCAAAGACCATTGATGTAAACCTAACGTCGGAAGTGAGAAACTTGCCATTGAGGCATGCAAGCTTCAAAGTACTGAAAGGGTTGTTCCTAAGTCGACTTCTTGGATAATGAGCTGATGTTGGCAAGAAGTGACCTGTCATAGGAGGGTGTTAACGAATCCCACATCTGTGACATGGAACAAAGCAAACGATTTTGTGGAGGTGAAAACGATATGATGATACAAGGTTTAGGATGGTGGTCATGAAAGAATGGAGCGTGAAGGTATTGTAGCAGATGAGGAGTTAGCTGGGTTGGTGAATTCTTTAAGCGACTTCTCTTGAAGATATCGATGACACTAAAATGGATTGGTAGTGTTGACCCAAAAAATGGATGGTATGGAGGACCAATGGTGGTATGACTGGTGAACGAAACAACCCAACCTGACTCAATCATGGTGACGGAGTGAAAGTGCCATGTTCAAGAGTGACCTACTACCAATGAAGTTCTTCAAGTTTTCTTCCCAATTTTTCCCTAGTCATTGCTAACCAGTACCTCTTTATTTTTGTCAATCTTGAGGAGGATAACATATGCTTGTTCTATAATTTGCCCTTTGGGAAAACCTGTCGCTATGTTTTAGCGAGCCTAACGATAGTGAAACTCGCTCTTGTCTGTAATGGACAAGTTTGTCGCTATTGTTTTAACAAGTTTAATGATAAAGATAACTTGGTCCTTTTCAGTTTTTAGAGAGTATGAAAAGAGATGGAAAGGAAACTCGAGTAATCCTTTTTCGTAGTATAATCCCTTAAGTCGAAAAAATTATAAAATAATATGAAAGGGATGACTTTTCCGATCACTTTAACGAGCCAAGAAAGCCAAGCGCTCAATCTTTTTTGTGTAATGATCCCTCGAGTCCAAAAAGATTAAAATATAAAGGAGGGATGGCACTTCCAATCACTTTAACGAGCTAGAGAGGCCAATTGCTCGGCAATCCTTTTATATTTTATGAGTCTAAAAAGAGCTTAAAAGAGACTCGTCTTTGAGGAATGAGTGATATTTTCGGGTAGCAGCTGGTTCCAGGTAAGGTTTGGAACTTTTCAATCGTGGCAGTGTAAAGAATATGGCTAATAGAATCACCTGTCACAACTGTTCCTCAAAAGGGTAAAGAATCAAGTGGAGGTGTAAGATTGGCTAAAAAGTGGAGGTGATGGTAAGAACGCGATGAAGGCTCAAAAGCTGATATTAATGCGATCACAAAGGTTATTTACCGAAAGTAGGTTCATTTTTTAATGAGCTTGAACTCTGGGGGAACATATGCTCATAGCTAGGTTCATTTTTTAATGAGCTTGAACTTTGTGGAAACATTTGTCATGCCAATTGTATAATAAGGATGTCTCTCATTAGTAGGTTCATTTTTTAGGGAGCTTGCCCCATGCGCAACTTTTCTCTGGAGCCTTCTGTATGCAAGCTAGGAACGACCAACTACTGTCCTAGGAGTTAGAGAACTACTGAGGTTAGGTAGGATATCTTCTCGACGAGAAACCTTTCCTTTACTTTGTTGGTACCATGTGGCCCTTGCAAAGGTGAATGGTTGATCAGACCAATCACCTAACTTAAGCAGCTGAAGTTAGTAAAAAACTACGGGGTTAGAGTTATGCTGGTCACTTTTCACTTGTGTACAAAAGGTTTGCATGCCCCCAGGTATAAATAGAAGTAGAGTTTCCAGGTTACCATATGGAAGTTCTTGCATTAAAACAAGGTTTTTTTTTCATTTGTAGACAAAACACTTCCTTGGCTTTGTCCATCAAAATAGACAAAGTTGAATGGTGGGAGCTTCCACTCACATAATGTTTGATGAGGGAATCCTTTTCTAGTCTAATCCCATTTTCCTAAATGGTCGGGTGCTTGAGACTAGTCATATATCCTACACAGAAACCTACCTTATACATGGGGTTTTCCTACCGAAGCAGACCAGGGCGCATGCCCCCTAGGTTTAGTCACATTCACCGAATCACTCGCGCTCATCAGGTGGATGGACTGGAGGTTGATGAGACATTCCTTGTGCAAAAATACCAGTTAGGGATGGAATTTGACTAGTAGCCATGTTTGAACTGGGGAATGAAAGATAGTCAATGAGCTGGACTATTCTTCCTTCATACGGGAAACACATCACTCGAAAGAGTGAGGAAACAATAGCTCCCATGCTGTGAATGTAGTCACGCCCAAGGAGTAGATTGTAATCTAGAGGCCCTTGGACTACCATCACATTTAGATGAATGGTTTTCCTTCTCAGAGTTATAGGCAAATTTGGAAGGATCCCTAAAGGTCGAATGGTTCCTTTATTGAAGCCTAACAGATTTCGAATCTCAAGCAGAAGCGATGGCGAACCAAGTGCTTTCCAAGAATTTGAGGAAAGGATACTCACAGAAGCCCCTTCATCTATGATAGTACCAACCATGATCATTTTGTAAGCTTGTACTATGATTTGGAATGGTACATAGATGGTAGGCGGGGTCTCCCTAGTAGATTCCAATCAAAGGAAACGACTAGATTGCCTGGAGGAGGGACTGAATAAATGGCCGGATGAATCTCTGAAAAACTTCCTTCCTACAGTAAAGGAATGGTTATATTGCCCCCATGTTCATCGGATTCAGTGTTAACAAAAATAATTTAAACGGTGTCGTTCTCATTCTCTTTGATGACTGTATCATATGAAGGTGGAACTTCTGAAGACAAGACTGGGTTGATTTCCGTCTCGACTTGTTGACTTTCGTCTGGTGTGGACTCAGAGGGTTTATCTTCAATGCTAGGTGCTTTGACTGACAACAAAGGTGTGTTAGTCATATTTTCAACTAGCGATGGACTCGGCAAAAGTTTCTTGTATCCAGGAGTAAGTCACTGCAGTGAAGCAGGAAGGTTATCCAAGACTCTTTTAGCTTCGTCCAAGAAAGGACAACGGTGGAGGGCATGATCGCCTTTAGAGAGTCTACAAGGAAATTTATAACTTCCTTTCTATCCATTGAATTTGTTTTCACTAGTTGATGGTGTGCTCTCAACATGATCGTCAGAGGTTGAAGACACCAGATTGTGCAAGTGGGGAGACTAGTCTCTTAGGATCCGTGGGATGTAAGGACAATCTTGATGATAGTGGTCTCCTTTACAAATGACACATGGAGATTTAGGATTGGATGGTGCAGTGTGTGGGTTTTCACTAGACGATGCATGGTTCCCCCTTTCTTCTTCTCCTTCCCTTTCTTCTTCTTCTTAGTTACTTGGTTTTTAGTGTTACTAGCTTCACCAAGCAAAGAGGAAGAAGGAGAGGGAGAAACAAACGAAGTAGAAGGTGGGGTAGCGAATTCAGTATCACTTGGTTGATGATTTTATTGCTGAGGAACTACAGTGTTTTGAATGAAAAAGGTCAAGAAAAGCCATACTGGTAGGCCAATTGTGATTCCTGGAAGGGACAATGTAGCCATGTGTGGAGCACCAACATCTCCCCAATAAGAGAAATTACTAGAATTTTTCCCAAGGGGAAATCCTTGATTGGTGGATTTAATTTTCTCAACCTAAGACCAACAAGGGAACAATGATGTTATTCCGATTAAAATAAATTTTATGATGCTTTGACACAACTTTCTTTTTCAATTTTTAAGGGTCGAGAAAAAGCTAAAGATGACTCTAGTCGCCTTCGATTTTTAATGAGCCTGAAGTGACAAGTGCTTAGATGGACCTTTTCTTTTAAGGAGTCTGAAAAGGAATGAAAGTGACTACTCTGGAAATCTAGACAGAGGGATTACCAAACCAATCGCAAAACTGTAGAATACTTTTTACGTATGGCAATCAATCTTCCCAACTGCTGTGTTCAGTCCATTATGATTGATAGGGCGACAGACATGGCTTCCGAAGGATAAAACATATAGCCTATTGCGGTCTCCCAATATATACTCAACAGTACATGGGAGCACAAGTCCTTATTGGCACTTGTCGTATCAAAGAGGAGGAATCACCCAACCTATGATGAAAATGATAGTTACCAGGCTTTACGACGCCGAAATACGTCTCTAGCCTAGAATTCTAGATGTTGTGCATTAGGTTCTAAAGCATTTTTAGGTTCATTGAGGTTTATTTTGCAGTTGATATTTCTTAAGAAGTTTGCCTTTAAGGTTCACCGTGTGATGTAGATATACAATCCCTAAAGATAAACAGTCATTTACTTTCTTTTAGCAATGAAAATCCTAACTACTAAGGAAAGAGAAGTAAAATTCTTTCAAAATAGAGCTAAGAGCACACACTAAGATGCACTGTCCTAAATCAATTTCCGCATGCAGTCTAAATGAAAATGCACATGCATGTATTTGTTTTCCAATTTCCTTAATGTGAGAATGACAAAAAGAAAACTAGCATAGATCTGAACTATCTTTCCTCAAAGTGACGCTTTAGCAATTTCTTTTCAAAAAACGAAAGGAAGATTTAGACGACACTTTCAATTTCGACTTGAAAACTGCTTTTGACACTTCAAAGAGTTGATGATTCAAATAAAATACAATGGAAAAAGTGTAATCGACTATCTAAAAGAGGAATAATTTACGACAATCGTTTCTTTGAATGAAGACGACACTTGCGACACTTTCAAATCAAAAGACGACAATTCGATTAAGATATTGTTTGCAAAGGAGAACTGTAAATGATGAAAAATACATAATAAAAAAATCACAATTCTTTATCAATGGAGGCTAAATAATGCAAAGGAAGAGAGTTTCAACAATGATATACTGATCATAGACAGCAAAACTACTGAATAGAGCTGAAAACAATGAAGGAAAAACCAAAATCTGGAGGCAGAAACAATCTCATTCAATCATCGCACCTGTAACATGGGGAAATCGGGATGCATCTTACCTGCAACACATGGGAGGTACGATTCATCTAGGTTGCCAATGAGAGACAGTGCGATGGTCCAGGGACGAGATTGAGCTTGGTTTTCACTCACATTTTGCAGCTAAGTTCAGGGATTTAGGCTGAGCTAATAATAGACAATAAACACAAAGAATAGGGGCTGATCTAATGAGGTTATCTGAGCTACCACCAGGGCACTTAGGATGTTTGCAAGTCAGACGTTCATTTCATAAACTAACCCGGATATTGACTAAATCAACATTGATATACTTTGCAATTGCATAACAAAAGCAGTTCAAAGGCTAGCTAGCTTAACTTCAGGCTTTGTCTATAGTTTATAAAGTAAACAATAGTAACTAACAATCAAACTATTCGCTCCCCAGCGGAGTCGCCATTTTGTTATCAGGAAAACTAGTCTCCATTCAGAGCTGCTAGTCCCACTAAGACAAGTATTTATCCTAGAAACAAACAAACCAAGAGATAGATGAGAGAGAAGCAGAGAGTACCAACCTCAGTCCTTCGCTTGTATCCTTGCTTGCTTCCTCACTCCTTTGACAGAGCTTCACCACTCCTTCATCACTTGTCCCGCTTCAAAGAACACCTATAGAGTCAAAGTAGCATAATACCATCAAATCATAGATATCTATAGCCATAAACAATATAGGATCATATATATATTAACCATACAAATGCATACACCAATACAAGATTAAAAAATATACAAGTATATGGAGGAAAACTCAAATAGCTTTATTGATAGAAGTAGTAGAAGAGAGGATTACAACCTAGCGACTTGATCCATTGCCATCCTCCCGACATGAAATCCCTCTTCACCTCATGAAAAGCTAGATCACCCAACACTACAATGTTTCGCAGAGAAACCAACAACACTTCCTTACAAAATACAAAATTCCAGCCTCTGGATCTCTAAGATGAGGGATCCATATATAGATATTTGTAGGGGGGTGAGTCAGCTTTTTGGATTTTGATTACTGTCATTTCTTTGATAGTTCTTGGTTCCACTTGGAGATTTCATGATCTCTTACTCATCCCTGGGCGAATTCAGAGAGGCAAGTGTCAAACGAGCAGTTTCTAGAAGATTCTTTGGGTTTCCACCTAGCAAATTTCCTTTTCCATTTCTCTGCTCTCGCTTTTCACACCCTACAGAAGGGATTTTTAGTATGCATTGCACTCTTTGCATGTGATAGGTGAGATGCATCATACCCACAACATGGAGTAGTTTGTATGGTCCAGTTTTGACCAGTTTTGAGCAATTTTTCAATGAGAACTTCTAGGAAATGATGTAATCAGTTGACCTTGTTCCCTTAGAGTATGAGACAACACTTTTAGGGGTCTAGAAGCCCTTCGTTTATGGACATATGTGATTGGGGTTGAAGTGCCCAAATATGTGTATAACAAGTCCAAAGTTAGTCATTTTCTCAAAGGTACCCTAGCTGTCCTGAAAGAGCCCTTTCTATCCCAGCAGACTCAAATGGTAGACTAGCCTTAGTAATCCACTTCCTCGAGTTCACAAGTGTTCATGATGAGTACCTGAGCAACGTGGCAACCAGATCAAAAGATTATCAAACTCCTACCTCGTCGGCATGGAAGGAGAAAGAAGGTACCCCTTCTTCTTCCACCCTGTCCAGTTGTGGTCCTCTCCATATAGAGCAACCTAATCTTGATTCTGCCATTCGACCACCTTCTTGAGGTGTGCTTCAAAAGTCCTTGTACAATCCTAACAGTCAAGCCACTCAAAATTATAACATTATTAAATATTTGGCTCAAGTGCCATCAACTATGTATGCTCTTGAGGTCCTTCAAAGTTGTCCTTCTCAGCAGAAATCGTTACTGTCAGCTATTGGGGGTATTGATCCAGTTGACTCTAATGTCATCTGTTTTGACCTAGAAAACCATGTTCCACATTTACCTCATCAAATTTGCTTTCTAATTTACGTAATCATAAATGAGAAGACCATTCTTAGGACCATCATCGATGAAGGTGCTTCTACCTGCATCATGTCTATCGCTTGTTGGAGGCAAATTGGTTCTCCTCCTTTGAAACAAGCCCCTAACACTCTGTTAGCTTTTGACGGGCGTGATTCATGACCATTTAGTGTCCTTCCCAACCTTACCATTACTTTGGAGGGAAAGATGGTACACGTCAAGGTAGAGATCATTAACGCTAATCTTAACTACAACCTTCTACTTAGACGGAGTTGGACCCATGCCATGCATGTTGTAGCCTCCTCCCTTTTCCATGTGATTTGTTTTCCCCATCAAGGGAAGATAGCCACGGTCAACCAACTATCCTTCTTTGCCTCTTCCTCGGATGGCAATGTTCCATATGTTAAGCACACTGGTGCTCCTTGTGAAAGTGTGGGGGCATGACTGTTTAAAGATCCTTCCTTGATGGGCATCTTTACACTCCCACCTCCTCATGTCACCTCTGTCAACATGATTTCAGTCAAGTCCGATCCTTGGGTCATTCCTTCATTGGGTCTTGTTGATACATGGGGTGAGGTTACACCATTAAGTCCCACCGAAATTGATTATGTGGAATTTTTTTTGGCTTCACCTTCGGTATCCTCTGATCATCCTATTTCGAGAATGGCTCTCGATGCATATTCTCAATCCCCGTGGCTTGGTTCTTCAAAATCTCCCGATCCCTTAGCTGAGACTTTTCTTTCTGACGAGAGTATCATGGAAGTAATGTCTCTGGAGAAAGTATCTTGGAATGACACTCATCATCGTTCCTCGTTTTTCTTGGCTCGACGATCATGTCTACTTGTCTCAAGGAGTTCTCCTCTTAGTTACCGTCCCTACCACTTTGGACATCAATCATGACTCATCAAGTTTGGTTAGAAGGGAACATGGGTAACATTACCCAAATGATGCTGATTGATATTTCTGTCAAACCTGGTGTCATTGAAGTCGATATTTGGGTAACTTGTTCTCCGGAAAAGATCAAGATCTATACACATATGTTCCAAGAATTTTGGGATATTTTTGCGTGGCCATATGAAGAAATGCCCTACATTGACCCAAGTATAGTCATGGAGGAGATTCCAACTTATCCTCATGCAAAGCCTGTTCACCAATGGCTTCACCCAGTGCACCCTAGAAAAGTGGCCACCATTAAGGGTGAAGTTGAAAAACTTCTGAAAGTTGGATTTATTTATCTGATCCCTCTTATAGATTGGGTGTCAAATATTGTATCGGTGACAAAGAAACAAGGAACTATTTGCATTTGCATTGATTACCGTGATATTAATCATTCCTATCTAGAGAATAATTACCCCACACCCTTCATTGACCAGATCATTGATGAATGTGTTGGGAGTGAAATATTTTCCTTCATGGACGGTTTTTCTAGCTACAACGAGATAAACATTACAGTGGCTCATCAAGATAATACAACCTTTAACTATCTGGGGGGACGTTCACGTATAAGAAACTCCCTTTTGGCCTTAAGAATGCTGGGGCCAAATTTCAGAGGGAGATGTATTATGTGTTCCACAACATTCGAAACATTGTTCAACCTTACTCGGATGATCTCCCCATTCATTCTCGTAAATGCCATGATCACCCTGATCATCTCTTGCAAATTTTTCTTTGCTGTAGACACTACAAAATCTGGCTGAATCCTCATAAATGTGTCTTATGCGTCAAATCTAGACGACTCCTTAGCTTTATCATTTCGAAAGAAGGAATTCGCCTTGATCCTCTTAAAGTCAAGGCCATTGTTAATTTATTCCCTCCATTTTCATTGCATCAATTGCAGAGTCTACAGGGAAAAGAAAATTTCCTCCCTCGTTTCATACTAAACTATGCTGAGCTAGCTTCAGGGTTCACCCAGTTGCTCAAGCAAGGAACCCTGTTTGTTTGGGATGAGATTGCTCAAAAGTCTTTTGATGACCTAAAGATTTTCCTCATTGATGCTCCTTTGCTGCATCCCCTGAACTATCACCGCGATTACTTCCTTTATATAGCTGCAGCCTCTAGTACCATCGCTATGGTGTTGGTACAAGACAATGACGAAGGAAATGAACATGTTATTTACTACCTTAGTCACAATCTCCTTGACATCGAGACACGTTATGCTCATGTCGAGAAATTGGCTTTGCTTGTTGTGCAGGTTCTTCAACACTTTCGGCGTTACATTTTACTCCACACTACCACTGTGATTTTGGAATGCAACCCCATGACCTACATCCTGACTCATCAGTTGTTGGGGGACAAGTATTCTACATGGATTGTTATCATCCAAGAATTTTATTTGGTGTTTAATACTGCTAAATCTAAGAAATCACTGGTCTTTATTGAGTTGATTTGTTCCCTTCCCTCTGTTTCTCTCCTTGCTGGTGTTGATGAGAAACTCCCAAATGAAACTCTTCTCTTAATTAGCACTCTCGACCCCTGGTATGGTGATATCATCATGTATCTCCATACATCCACATTACGATCTGCGTTGACCAAGGATGATTGCTGACACCTTCAGCATCAATCTCAACCTTACTATACCATTGGAGATACTTTATATTGCATCGACGTCGATTCATTTCTTCACCGCTGTCCCACATTCGAGAAGGCTAAGAGAGTCTACAATGACTGCCATTCTGGTGCATGTGGTAGTCACCTTTCTGGATATGCTACTACTCAAAAAATACTTTACACTAGTTATTTTTTGCCCTCTATCTTCAAGGATTGCATCCTTTCCATTCGCAAGTGCCATGAGTGCCAAATTTACCAGCCTAAGATGTGTACCCCACCTGCACACCTACACCCCATTATTACCATCGGTCCTTTTTCCAAATGGGGCGTCGACTATATGACCTGTAACCCTCATTCGATTAGGGGGCATGAGTATACTATCGTTGCTATGGATTTTTTTACCAAATGCATCGAAGAGATGCCTACATACTTTGTGGTCGGTAAAAATACGGATCAATTTCTATTCAATCATGTTATTTCCAGGTTTGGAGTGCCTCAAGCCATTTTCACCAACCATGGCTCCCATTTTTGAGATTACATGATGGCTGAGCTGACTTTCACAATGGGCTTGTGCCACAATGGCTCAACCCTGTACTACCCTTAAGCCAATGGCCAAGTTGAAGCTGTGAACAAATTTTTGGTTACAATGCTTTAGCGCACCATTGGGATGCACAAGTCAAATTGGCATCACATGCTCTATTTAGCTCTATGGGCTTACTGAACCTTGACCAAGGATGAAACTAGATTCATACCATTCCAACTAGTCTATGGTCTGGAAGAAACTTTATCGATTGAATGTGAAATTCCATCCCTTAAGCTGGCTATCGAACTCCTCCCTGAGACCTCACCTCAGGAAGAGCATCTCTTGTACCTATAATGACTTGATGTGGCTCATTGTCTTATTGCTTTGGTTATTGAAGCACAAAAAAAGTGGGTCAAGTCCCATTTTGATTAGTCTGTCTCCCCTTGAGCTTTTTCTGAGGGTGATCTGGTCCTTCTGTATGATCAGGATAATGATAAGCTGGGGGAAGGCAAGTTCGAACCCATGTGGCATGGGCCCTACATTGTTAAACATATGTTACAGAAAGGGGCCAATGAGCTTATTGACTATGAGGGCAATCCATTAGACTAGCCCTGGAATGGGCTTTATCTCAAAAAGTACTATGCTTAGGTCATCTTGCATGGTTACTTTTGTACAATAGTGTGTTATTCATTTTTGTACAATATGGTTTTGTGTGTTGTTTTGGAAGCAACTTTCCTGCTTATTATGTTTTTCTTGCTTTGCATATGTTGGTGTCTCCTCACATTGGTTTCACTGATGGTGCTTTCCGTAGCACCCGTAATCTATCATTCGTGACATGGGACACTTATGACCCCCATGGTAAGTTGATTAATCTTCAAGGTATTTGTCTAGGTCAAACAACTAATAACATCACTAAGTATAGTGCAATTATCGAATTATTGTCAAAATTTATTGCTCTTGGCACCCAAGAATTTGTTGTCACCCTTGATTCACAGCTTGTCGTCATTCAACTCAATGGGCAATACTCCATCAGAAACCCTTAGATACTGAGAATGTATCTATGTATTCGTCTACCGGAAAGAATTTTTGATTACATTACATATCATCGTATTCCTAGACACATGAATACTTTGACAGATGCATTAGCTAATTATGTGATGGATGGACATTTGTGGAACATGTAAAAACTCAAAAAACAAAAAAAATTGTACCATAGTAAGAAAGGAAGTACAACATATCTATATATATATGTGTGTGTGTGTGTGTGTGTATGTGTTGGTAATGTTTTTGATACATCAAAACCTAAAATAATAATATGTGTGTTCAAAATACATCAATGGCTCGCAAGCCTTATACATCTATGGCTCACAGGCTTGAAAAATGTGGAATGATAGACCTCTGCACTAAACAACATGATGCTCATGATAGCATGTAACTACTCGAAATATGTGAGTTAGCAGTCGACGGATCCAATCTAACACCCCCACCGTATGCCTCTGGTATTGGCATGGGACATCACCCATCTAGGCATGCTTTGAGATCCCATGGGTCAAACCGTTGTGATTCTGTGCAATTGCCTCCTCATTGTCACTTCCCTCCTGATAAGAAGTCACCTCGATCTTCCAAGAAACACATCTGGTGATCGGGGACATCTCGGTAGGGCATTCTGGTCCAACATCTGCATTCATAAAATCAAAGTGTCATGAACACATATCTCAAAAACAATAAAAAAAATCAAAAATTATAAATTGTTTTTTTTTTCCTTCATCATCATAACCCTCCCCCTCTGGGAGTGGCATATCTGGATCTCCACAGAATTTGGTACGGTTGTAAGGCCAATCCTCCACTACGATTAGTTGTCGTCATGGCCATGAGAAAAATGCAGGCTTATAGGACATTTGTTGGCCCCCTGGTAATCCTGGGCATCAACTCGCTCCAACAGACCATCTGTGGGTCTCATGGCATGACAGTTCCACCTCAACTAGTTGGTAGTGGAATAACAAAAGCCACTCCAGGAAGAAGGTCAATGGCACAGACCTGTAGCAAAACTTCTTCAAGTTTCTCACCTTAGCTTTGGATAGCTAGAGCTTCATGTTGACTTTCATAGTTTCCACCGAGTTGAAGATAGTGGGTGTCGTGCAGTCAATAGCATACTGAAATTTTGACTTGTTGGTCTCATGTGGCACTTGGGACCCAATCACTCTATTGATGGTCAATAGTAACATTCTCAACACAAGATCCTGAACAGTCATAATCTCGATCTTGCCACTTTTTTGATTTGAGAGCTTTTGGGAAATGTTCGGCAAGTAGCATAGTCACACTTGCTCCAATCGGCTGTGACCTATATAGATTGACTAGCTCCCCTCTCCAGGACAGTCTTGTGATGAAATTAATCTCTGAAGTTTCCAATTCCAGCTCTTGGTCACTAATGATGAAAATTTCCCTTTTCACGTCCTAGATACTAATCAGATACTGCAACAATTCAGTTTGAGCCCATATATCTGATGTAAGGAATAATTTGAGGAGACCACAGTTCCTCAAAGCATACAAGAAATTTGGGTCAGCCATTTCTTGAGTATTAATATCCTCATGCTCACTTTCCCTCCATTCCACCATTTTTCACGATTTTTTCCCTACAAAAACCATATAATCAAGTCATAATCATCTTTGGCCAGATAAATTTGGATTCAAATGGTCAAATTGAGAAAAAGCATCAAAAAAAAATTCATGTTGTTGGCGCAGTTGATAGTTTTAGCAACCCTCGATCGACGCAATTTCGTGTTGGGAAATCGCACTGAACGAGGGCGATTTTTTTTTGCCAAACCTCCTCATTGAATCCAAAAAATGGATAAAAATAGGTGAAATAAGTATCAAAATGGAGCTTAATGTCTTGGCTCTTACCTTCAACTAATGGCTCGGCGAATGACCTCTCGATTCTCCTGCAATCTGCTCCAGAAAAATTAGAGCACAAGTGGGTAAAAAATCTTCACACAAAGGTAAAATGGAAAATGGTAAAAAATAATTACTTTTGCCTCATTTTATTCATTTTCTCATGAAATATTAGGCTTTTTGAGTATTTTTGACCTATTTTGCATCATAAATGAATAATGCATTTACTTTCTTGTGCATCGAGAGGTGACAGATTGTCAATTATGGTACAGGAGTCACATTTCAACTCTTTTCTTGACTCGTAAAACTCAAATGAAAAGATACTGAGTATTTTTCCCTTTTTTGCTCGTAAAAGAGAATAAAATGGGGGGTCTTCTTTCAATCTCTTTTTCGACTCTTTAAACAGAAAAAGATTGTCGAGCTCTTATCATTTTGAACTCATTAAAGGTTGCGAAACGTCGTTCACCCGGTATATGTTTACCCCTTTTTCCAGGCTGGGATGCATTATTTACAAAAGAGGTTCGCCTTGAATTAAATGGTCAAGCGGTTCTCTCAAGTATCATTTTCTACCATTTCGGGTTCGAGAGACACAAATGTACGAAAAGGGACAATGTGGAGTTTTATTTTCCATGTCTTTTTCAAACTCTCTAAACATGAAAAAGATACCAAGTTACACCTTTGTTGGAATCATTAAAATATTAAAAGACATTGGATTCATCACCATGACCAACATGAGCTCCTCCTTCCTAGGGCTCATTAAACTTACTAGGTTAGATTCATCCGAAGGATGAACTTACAATGCAAGCATATGCTATCCCCTTCAAGATTGCAATAAAAAATAATTGGGGTACCTACTAGAAATGGTGGGGGAAATTTGGAAATTCTATCAAGCGTTTCTACAGCTCACTCTTGAACATGGCACTTTCTCCTTCATGTCGGGTTGGGATATCCTCCTTTTCATTTGAACTTCCTAGGTTGGGCCACTCATTTTCGCCTTCCATTTGATCTCTACCACGTCACCATGACCACCAATCCTATAGATTTAACAACTGCCAAACTCTGGAATAGTGTCACTGATATGTTCAAGAGTTAGTCCCTTGAAGTTACACTTACTCCTGATTCTCTGTATCATCTGAAGTCATTTGCATCCCTCTGTCTCATGTCGATGATGTGGGATACGTCATGGCCCTCCTTCTACACGGTCACTTCTTGTCAACTTTAGCTCATCATCCAGGAAGTTGATTGATAGGCTCCCTTCTAGTACCTTAGAACTTGCATGCCCTAATGGAAAGTTCTTCACACTCGATAGCAAGCCCACATCATTGGCTTTTGATTGGGTGATTTCATGGGTGTTTGACATTAGTTCCTTTATTCACCTTTCATGAATTGTGCTACCTGTACCTTGAGAGCCATTGTCATTATTGGTGGTTGCTCTCGTGTTTGTTAATCGTTCACATCATTGACTGGTAATCAAGTGACTTCCTATAATGTTTGACTTCAACGCATTCATTCACATGTTAAGATTTGTACTTTGATCAGGTCGTTTGGAGTGAAAGACCTTGGGCTAAGATTACACAAGTCCAAGTTGCGAGGTGATGTGATATGGTCATGTTGATATACATGTCTCTTTCATATGGATGGCTGTGACCATGCTATGAGTTGTTATATGTGATCCTTCTCATTATTGGATGGTTGCAACCATGCCTTGGTTTTGTTATGATCCTTTCTACTAGATGGCTGTGCCCATGCCTTGGATCCATTTACACGATCATTCTCTGCATGGATGCATCCATACCACGATTCATGTATCATTATTTAGATTTTTTAGTGATGTATATGTATCTATGCTTTCTTGTAGGTTCTGATGATGGACTCCAGTTTCCCGCTTCCACTTGTAAAGCATTTCATCCCTCACTCTAGTTCAGTCTTCACACTTGGGGCATATGTTACACAACATTTTTCACTATCCTTGTACTCCCTATTTATGATCCTGGAGGACCTCTACAATGTACCTAACATACTTTTCCATCATGAAGAAACTCCCAGTATGTCCCTCTTCATGAGCAAAATAATTCCCCATTTGTATCATTTCCCAAGAATCTTCCTTCTATCCCAGTTTACAAGACCGATGCTACTAACCAGTTTTCTCCTCGTGCCAATTTACAGAGGTTAAAACTAGCCCCTGCACCGATCGAAGTGACTAAGCCCTTTTCCAATCATGTCGATCCTCTTTTGGAAGGTTTTCTAAATAAGGAGTCAAACCTTCCATGTCTAGAAGCTTCATAACGGAAG
This sequence comes from Pinus taeda, assembly GCA_000404065.3. Classification (NCBI taxonomy): domain Eukaryota; kingdom Viridiplantae; phylum Streptophyta; class Pinopsida; order Pinales; family Pinaceae; genus Pinus; species Pinus taeda. Next base: position 128,718 of record APFE031647639.1, on the reverse strand, counting down.
TCTGGTAGATGGTTGGGCGAGACAGAGCCGAGGAGGTTAGTTTGGGCTCCTTTCCCCTATTAGGATGGAAAAACCTCAAAAGATGAGACCTTCTCCCATGATGAGAGGAACCATCTCCCATCCATCCAAGATATAAAAACCTCTCTTTTTCCCAAGGAAAAGCTTGTTGGAGTTTTGGAGCAAGTTTGAATAATCAACAAGTTATCTGTAGATTGTAGCTTTCTAGTGTATGTTTGAGGGAGAATAGTGTGATTTTGGTTTGGTTTGGGACTAGAGGGAAAGAGGCCTTAAAACTTTCATTATTGAGGCTATAGAAGGGCGGGAATCGAGATACGTCGGAGGAGACTAGCAATGTCAAGGCACTGGTTGTAATCTCTTTGTGATTTATATATATGCAACTATCAGCTGATTTCCTACATGAAGTGTCATTTTACATATTTATGGCTTGATGTTCCTTGACCTATTAAGCAGGATGAATACAATATTGTATGCTATCACATTTTTTGTTTTTTTTGTTTTCTTGTTTGACGTATTAGAAGGAAGGAAACAGGGGATAGCTAGAGTAAGGAAGCAGGATCATCACCAAGCAGAATAGCGTTCTAAGGGGTAGGCCCTATTAATTGATTCTAGCTTAGGGATATTTTCCATAGATTGTTTATTTATGGCTAGACCCGCTCTCTCAGGCTAGAGGAATTGCTTGTGTCTGCACTGAGAATTTACCCGTACCACACCCCTTTGTCCCTGCTCAACACCAACACATCTACAAAATCTCTCCCTATAACTTGGTCATCCCATAGCCTGAAACAGGGATTCCAGATTCGGCACGGTCTTGGCACTACCCACCACCAAGATAGCTAGAGTGTTTTCCTTATCCCCTTTGTCCCCGCGCGACATTGGTGCGTCCATGGATTCACAGATCCCATAAAAAAGGAGTCTAGGTTCGCCATAATCTCGGCATGCTCCTCCAAATGTATTTGTAATTTCCTTGCTAAAAAAATTAACTTCTTGTTTGCCCCTTTTCTGTTTTCTTAATCAAAACTAGCCCGACTTAACCGAAAAATAAATGTATGATTTCATTGCAAATACAATAATAACCTAATTTAATAAATGATAGTGCTGGTATGTTTCTCAAGCAAAGTAACCTATTGTACTAAATGGAAAAACAAAATGCATTGATTATAAAACAATTTCCATCCACACCGTAGAAGTAAGCCATTTCAATAATATTTGTCTTCATGTCATTCATAAAATTTTCTTTTATTAACTAATTGATATTGTGATTGTTAATTTATTTGATAAATTGGAATATATCAACCACTAATAATACATGATTTTTTATTTGAATGTTTGTAATAATAAAGTGTCAAAGGTTCAGTTAAGAGTTAGTAGCAACAAAGATTAGCTCAATTGGTGAATGCTATTGCAAAAGTGTTCATACAGGGCTTGATAAAAAATCGTATTAATTCCCTTAGGGTTACTAGTTTGTATTTTAGTTTCCAGTTACTATTGTGCTCCGTTTGAAGACCATAATGGGGGTAAACATATGGAGATTGGCAATGTACCACCAGGCTCCCTTAGCACTTTTAATACATTGGTAAGTGAGGGAAAACATTTTTTGAAAAATGAAATGAACAATAGTTCATTTACTAAGTAACAACCAAATATTAATAACATATGAGATATATATGATAAAATATAACGGAGCCATTTGTAACACTCAATCCCCAACTATTTTTTGTTATGATTATTTATTATCCTACCTACTAAAATATTGATCGCTTTGTAATTTCTTGTTGGTGTTATTAGGATGTATACAAGATATGTGTATGCTATCTAGATACCCATAACTCACATGGATACGCTAGTATTCTATGGTCTATTATCCTAAATGATTGATTAATGATTAAGCTTATGATTAGAGTTAAGATTGATTGAGCTTGATTATGCTTTTAAGTATAACCTAATGAGTAATTTAATATTGAATTAATTTTGGTCCTCTCGTGACTCTTTGACTTTGATTAAATAACTAAAATTATTTGATTATTTATCATGTATTAATTCTTATTATTTGGTGGGGTGGGGGAGGGAGATGTCAGTTATGGGACTTAAAGAATGGGTAGGTGAACCATTAATGGGGAACAAATATTTTGGGGAAGGATAGGGAATAATTCTTGGAAGGACAGGATGATGAGAAGGAACTCTGGTCATTTTTTCATATTTGGGTTTGTTGAAGTTTTGGGGAGAGAGGAGAGGAATAAAGTTGAAAGAGTTTAGATACTAAGGGTTCTCTAAGGAGGATAAGGGAGGTGATAGGAACTTGATGATTTGAGCACACATTTTGAAAACACTATGGGTGGAAATTAGGGCTTGGGCATAGACGGTGAGGGGATTTATGGAGGTTCCCTAGGGTTAGGATGTTAGAAATGTTATTCCTAGTTGGTTGGGTCACAAATTAAGTCAGGTGGGCTTGAAGGTCATGGGAAGGAAAGCAACTTTATGAACCTCACAAAATCCATGCACTCTTCTTACTATTGGTGTTATCTAAATTAGTTTATGAATATTATCTGTGTGTACATATATCTACATATACATATTTACATGCTTGTAAAATGTTGTTAAGTGAAATGAATGTACAAAATGTAACATGGGCACATGGTAGTTCAAAATTATTGATGTCTTGTCTTAGGAATTACACATGGTATCAGAGGCGAGATTCAAAATATAGGTCGAAAATCACTATAATAGCCTTAAACACCCTTCACCCATCAGTAAAAAAATTTACCTTCAATCTAGCAAACTAGGCATGTAGGCCTTCATAAAGGAACCCTTAGAAAAGGGTGCATCTCTCAAATGCCCAAATTCAGGCATCAAACCATTAAAAAATAGGTCAAAACTCCAACATTTAACCATGAATAAAATGGTACAAGGCCACCAATAGGGCCGCAATGGAATAACCTAAAGCAGATCTCATAGGAACCAAAATGATTATGAAGCCCAAACCATGGCCACCTCAATGCAAGACAACAACACACACTAGCAAATAACAGGGAAAAAGGACTGGAGAGCCCATGGCATCATGAAATCCTTCACACCAGTGAACCCCATCCTTGATTGTCTCCATAATATTGTGCCCCAACACCAGCTAACCAATACGACAACCCATTGAGGACAAAAAGGTCATCGACGATGGCGTTGAAAGGAAAAAATGCATATGTTAGAGCCCCCTTGTTATGTATATCTCTCGCCATAGAAAAGAATTCCAATTTTCTCTTCCTCAGTGAAGAACAATTGTCATTGTCCTTGCCAGTCGCTAGAACGAACCTCGCAACCTTTAGCATCTTCACCACGACCAAACCTAAAATTTAATCTGCCTCCTCTAACCACATTGCATTTGATAACACCTCTTCATGCCACCATTTTGATAAATTATCAAAGATTAGAGACCCTTGGCCTTTGTATAAAACCTTTGCAAAGTCCTCTCCATTCACATCTGATTTGAAACGTTGTAAAAAAAATACTTGTAGCGTATAATCTTCTCCACATGTGGTTGTTTGAACTTGTAACATCCTTTCAAGTGGTGAGATAAACAAAGATTAGTGTGTTCGCGATTTAGAATACCATTTTCTTTCTATTACTAAATATTCAATAGTACTCCATGCCTATTTTAGTAGATATCCCCTAGTTTTACAAAATGCTCATTGTAATACCTCCAAAACCTATAACCCTCTACCCAAAATCCCCACCCCTAATATTTATAATATATTGGCTCTATTTTTCAAAATGTTAAAACCCCCTTTATGAATTAACATGATAATTAATAAAGTGAATACCCTATGGCTTCCAGGTGTGCTCATGCAACAAGAAAATAAATAGAAAAACTTTAGTTTGGAAATGTTGACACCTAATCTTTGGGATTAGTAAAACTTATGTAAATATTGTAAATAGAAAAAATTAAATGAAGTTAGAGGATGAAGAGACATTGGGAGATGAAACCCAATAATCTCCCTCTCCTTTTATATATTCATGTTCTCCCTTAATGTAAAACACAATTTAATTTAGAGTTACAAACGTAGCTTGACATGGTATCAGAGAAACAGGTCCAAATTCAGCTCTCTCCTCCTGTAATTCCTATTCATTTCCATATTCCCTACCATTATTTCCTACCATATTTTTTACCTTTGCTCTATATGTCAAGGTTGAGGTTAGAAAAGAATCAGATCACTCACTTGTCATGAGTGGGATAGAAGAAGAAAGACTTTTGAAGCTGCAAGGAACCTCTGCTCATGCACATAAATTTTCATACAATTATCATTATATTGAGGTACACTTCTATCAAGTCTTTTATGGCATGCTAGATTTGTAATTCTAAACTATGACAACCTTTGTTTGTTGAAGAAAAATGTTGTTACTAGTTTTCCAATTATTCCTAGGAAGCTTAAGTAATGTGATGCTTGTATCTTAGGAAAGCAAAACAAACAATCATTTCATGATTCTCATTCCAAAGAACATAGAAAGCTTGAACTCATTCATTCTTTTTTTGTGGCCCTATGTTTGTTCCTTCTATAAATGGAAACAAATATATGATGAAATTTATTGATGACTACACCAGAATTTGTTGGGTTTATTTACTGAAGAACAAATCTAAAGAATTTGAAACATTTAAGAAATTTCACGCATGGATTAGTGACATCCATCCTCAACAAACACACCATCAGTGGCACTAACAGGAGCATAAATGGTGTTCCTATTTGCATAGTCTAAAGAATAACCATCGAGGTTGATGAGTCGACTCCAAAGAAAAGAGGAACCTACTCTATATCTATGTGTGAATTTCATATCAATGAGCCAAACATGAAGAAAGATAGATACTACTATACACATAAACCTTGTATAGTCAGCAAAAGATAAATTATTTTGTGAGAGGACGTATGTCTTATTTTCTTTGATTCATCAAAAGGAAGTAGCCATAAGTATAAATATAATGTAAAATCTATACTATCGAAAGGGTATGTAAGGCTTATTGGAGAAAAGATATGTGGTAGCTTAGGCAACAACAGATTTGGAAATATTTTTGGTGAAAAGGTGCTTTAAGTAGTTTTTTAAGACAAAATTAAACAAAGTTACAACCTACAAGCATTCAAACTTCGACATTGCCCTATTTTATACGATAATCTAACACAGTAAAAGGATATTGCCTCCTTGAGAGCTTGAGGTGGCTACACTAGATCACAAATTTCATGGTAAGGATGAGATTTTGGGGTTCTCAAGTGCTCCCAAGACAACCAAGTGTTTCCAAGTTGGAGCCAGATGTTACCCACAATCTTGTGGGGTAACCTTTGGTGGTCCTAAAACTACTTCTTGAAGGCAATGATTGTGTTGTTATTTATGGAGCTAGATTTAGATTTTAATCCTGATGAAAGTGTGAAGATACTGAACTAGGTACATGGAATACTAAAGTCATAAATGAGAAGTTACAAATGCCATATTAAATTCATAAATGGGAAGTTACAAAAGGAAAAGGGAGCCTATGTCTACCATTATCTGGATGGAAAATAAATATAAGGTTGCTTGCCAATGGCCAAAGTACTAGGGTGATTAGGGTATGTTAGATGAAAAATAACCATACGTTTTCAAGAATTTCTTTTAACAAATGGGATGGTGTGAGATAATTTACTCCAACTTAATCACATGTCATTGGGTGACATTGTGCATCCAACACTACTTGAAATAATTGTTTCAATGACAATGGTATAAGGAAATATTCAACCATGCCATGATCAGGTGTTAGAATGTTTTATAATGTTTTAGAATATGATGAGATAGTGTTTTATAATGAGTGGAATTCTATTAATTGCAGCTTTCAAACTTTATTTATGAGAAGAGGAACTCATAATTTTATTCATGGCATTCAAAACTACAAAGTAAACTATCCTTTTAGCAATACTCTAGCATCTGTCTACTAACAATTATGTTTTCCTATCAAGGTAAGGTACGAAGAAGGTCATAATAATGTCAAATGCAAAGAAAAGATCTTCAATCAGGTCTACAAGAAATAAGCATCCTTTCAGCTCGTCAATAAACTAAAACTCAAATGGTGAAACCCTCCTTGCTGCTCCTTGATAAACCCAAAGTCAAATGGAAAAACTCGTACTGAGTAAATCACTAGTAGGATCAAGAAATTTTCCTAGGCCCTGCAAGTATAGAAATTTCAATATAAATCACTCTCTGTAACAATTCATCGTCTCATAAATTATAAGGATATGTTCTAATAAAAATAAAAAATTGTTACTAACCATAGAAGACAAAGACTTGTTCACTTCTTTTGATAAGGGATCGTGGAAGGTACAGATTGATCAAAGCCATCCCTTATTTTGTTTTAAGAAGGAATAAGGTTGAGTGGAGAAGGTAAGATCAATCTTGACCTAGGGCAACCTAGTTAGAGGATTATCCTAGTTTCTCTAGTGGTCTATCTGCTTGCGTCACATGAAAATCATGGGCAAGATTATAGATGAACAAATATATGAGTTCAAGGAATCTTTTAGCTTGTTTGACCAGGATGGAGGTGGATGTATCACAACAAAGGAGCTTGGGATAGTAATTCATTCTTTAGGTCAAAACCACAATGTATATAGGAAGTGATCCAAATGTTTTATATTCAATAATCCTGTCTCGAATATAGTCAACCACAAAAGAGAATTTCCACTCTTCCTATAAATGTAGCATCTTAAATACACCCTTCCAAATTGATTTAGAAAAGGAGCATCAAAGGAATAGATGAGTCGGGTCATCCATCACCTCCAGACAGAGTAAATAACAACCAAAACCACTCTGTCCTTTATGAAACAGATTGTCCCATGTTAGTATGAATTCAAAAATATCATTTTAATGATATTATTAGGCAAAGAAAAAAGATGGAGCCAATATACAAAGATGCTCTAAAGGACTACTCAAACTAGAGTAAGCTTTCCTCCCCAGGAGAGCCTCCTGTGTGCCCATGATAACAATTTATGTTGGATTTTCTCTATAATCTAGTTCCAGCCCTTAATTCCATAACAATTAGGTTGGAGCATAATATTTAAAACCCACATCTAATGTAGTGCAGATAACACCAAAAATATGAGAAATCTTTAGTACTAGTGCATCATCTAGGTAAGCATAAATCATAAGAGATTTACTATTATTCATAAGGAGTCCATAGACCAATCTAAAGAGGTCAATAGCACCATAAATACATCTCGATTATAGAATATATAATCTACCAAATAGTAACACATTATCTCCACCACAGATGGGAACTTGAATTTTCTGCATGCACTAGCTATTTTGGGTTGATTAATAAGTTAATTGGATGATCATTGAGTTTGACTGAAGTCCCACTACACAATTGACCTTCCACTAGTTCCTCGAGTAGTTAGAACTAGTTTAACTGAAAATAACTTGAGATAATTGACTTTGATTGCTACAACTTAGCAATCACACATTCTTAACTAAACTCTAATCCCTCCAAACCGAATTTACTGAGTAAACTGGTTGACACAAGCCATGTCACACAAGTTAACTACATCCAAGTCATCTGTTGATGTGGAAATTCAAATATTCTCAATTTAATAAAGGAAAAATTGAATTGAGAATTTCTTGTTGCATTTTTCAAGACTCTCTCTCAGCAATAAAGGGATTCTCAACCACCCCTATCCTGCACCTGTGGAACTTGAACTTCCCTCTTGTTACACACTATTTTGTCACACCTCCTGCACTTCCCTATGTCATACCCTGAAATCTCGAAACATGACCACCATGCAGTGTACATATTCAGATATACAACTCATATCCTCCCTAGAACATTGATTGGAAAATGCCTTGAGCTTTCCCTTGAAGAAGTAGCTCTTAAAGCTTAATTTTAAGACTCATCACTCTTATGAGGTTAAAAACCATGATGGCCACATGTTGTATTATACCAGACCCATGATGGCATCACTCTATTTTCTTATATACCCGCGATGATTCCAAAAAGACAATTTTCCCAAAGAGGATGAGAAGCTTCGTGATATAGAAGCTTCCAGAGTGGTGAGTTGGAGGTTGTTCAACATAGATAAGGTTGAATTCTTCCAACTTGGCCTCTTGGTCTTATCCCTATGAGCTACCTCCTTGAGATAAGGGCCTAATACTATCTTTGGAGAGATCCTAACCTCCTTTCCCAGCCTATAAATTCAAACTCTCCCATTCACAAATGGTTGGTCAGGTGAGAGGCTGGTTGGTCTCTATCTATTTGCACCCTTATGCTAAGCTTGTGCCTAGAGGCTATTCATTAGACTTGGAGAAGGAGTGCTTAGAGAGTTATTGGCTTGGAATTGGATTACCACTCAAGGAAATCATTTCAACATCAAGGCTTTGGATGTAAGATTCCCTTTATTTCCTAATAAGATACAACTGTTGTTTCATCTTCCCAAAATATATATGTTCATGTATTATTTAGCTTCACTTTCCTTGATCATTTAAGTAGGTTGTTATTGGATTGCTATTGGTTTTTGAATGTTTTTTTTCTATTGATCACTTGTGCAGGTACACAAATGCTGAGAGAAGCAGGAAAAATCTCGTGACACAAGTAGTTCGAGGCCCTCAATGAAGGAAAACAGAATAGCATTAGAACGATGTAGGCCATCTCTTTTGTTATTATTTTCAATTATAATCTAGGAAGATGTCTAGTTGATTGTCACTTCAGTTGCTAGACCCACTCATTGGGCTAGATGGACCATCTCTATTTGTAGAGAGGATTAACCTTGTCAACAAAATGGTGACTCCACTGGGGAGCCTATGATCCTTTCCATCCAATCATTCACCCTGATATTTTGACTTATTTGACCAACTTTCGATTGTTCGACTTGTCTGCATCAGTCTGCGTATATACCATCACTGATTACTACCTTAGAGTGCTAAGTCTAGATTGTTTCTTGGAATACTTTTAGTTTTTTCCCATATTCCTCGCCCATTGTGGGTTTAGCCTTAATAGTTGTGATGGAATCACTGTTTTTACCTTTACAATCGCGATGAATTTTTTCTTTCATTATTTGGTCATGCTGAAATCATCACTACCTTTTCTATACAAAGTAGTGATGCCGTCATGGTTTTTCCTATGAAAAGTAGCGATAATCGTGGGTTTGGGTATATAAAGTAACTATGATCCTTGAATGTGAGAATTTTTGAGGTTTCTTCCTAAGAATCCTGCGTGTCATGGCCCCTAATGTATTTTCCCATCCGTTATGCTTGGATTTGTCAATATTTTAATTGATTGCTTGATAGATTTGAAAGATTTATCTCGTTGGCTTCGAAGTGAAATCTCATTGAATTCTAGGGTTTCTAGTCATTGGTCATTGCTTGTTGTTTGTTGGAATCATTGAGATGCTAGTTTTTCTAATTGATTGAGTGTTGTTTTCTGTGGAGATCATTGAAAACATCATTTTGCATTTGTTTTAACTTGTATTTCAAAATTTACTTTTCATGAAAATGCATTAGATTAGTTGCATTAACAAGTTATTTTTTGAGATTCATCATTAAGAATGGATTACATTTTTTTGGTGATTGAAAGCTTGATTGAAATCTTAAAACTGTATTAGGTGCATCAAATCATTCAAAAATGGAAACAAAAGCATACTCCATATAAATGCATCTTAGTAAAGTCAAAATCATTTTGCTTTCGAAAAGATGCATTCAGGATAATGAAAAGTGGAAATCATTTTTTTAATTTTAGCATTGCATTTAGTTAAATGAAATATTAGATTTTGTTTTCACATTTTGCATTTGGAAGACGAAAGTGAAAGTTAGTGAAAGGAATTTTGCATGATGCATTTTTTTTTATTCTTTATTGATTGAAACTTCTTCCCTTGGTTAGTCTAGCTTTCATCGAAGTGGAAAATTTCCTTTTCTCATATAGTTGCATCATAGGTGTTTAGGTGACATTGTTTTGAGCCTCAAAACTAAAACATAATTTCAAAGATAAACTTTAAAATCTATCAATTAATCTAAGGATCATTTGAAGCATTAACATTCATATTTAGTGGTCTAGGCTAGAGATGTGTTCCAATGTCTATAAATATTAGCAGTTGTCATTAATTTCGGCATTAGATAGCACTAGCACAAACTTGTGCTCCTTGTACCATCTTCTATATAAAGGGAGACCCCCATAAGTTGCAAAATCTTATCCATAGGAACTCGAGTGTGTCACCCTATAAATGTGATACACTGAACACAACATTTAGGGAGATTTCCTTCACGTGCATCAAGTCCTTGGTAAATTTATTTTTTGAGGTGTATATTGTAGTTCACGGTTACTTGGTACTCCTTTTACCTAGATTCGCCTGAGTAGTCATTTCAATATTTTCTAACTCTTTAAATTTGAAAAGATCATCGAGCACATGTCCTTTCAAGCATGCTAAACCAACAAAAGCGACTAGAGTCACCTTTTCATCCTTTTCTTGACTCTTAAAACATAAAAAGGAAAAGTTTTTGTTTCAAATTATAAAATTAATTGACCACGGAATAATATCCTTCCTATGAAAATACTCACTAGATCTTAGGTTGATACTAATGGAAACCTTTCTTGAGTCTACCAGTCAAGGAAACCCCTATGACGGGAATTCGAGTCCTTTTCCTTCTTTCAACAATACTAGTGCTCTGGATATGGCAACGTTGTCCCTTCTTGGATTGACTATTGGTCTACAAGTTTTGTTATTTTCGACCTCGGTGGTTCCGAGTGTCCAAACTTCTTTTCAACCAAGTTCTCCTTCACCTGAAAAACATCAACCTCATGTTGTTCATAAATTTTACCACTTTCCTTCTTTGCCTATTTCTTCACCCCGTTCTTCCTCGTCGCCTGGCGAAAGTATGGATTCTAGTAATCAGGAAGCTAAGAAGAAAAAGAAGTAAAATAAGCAAGGGGTCAACTGAGAAGCCATTACTAGAGATGCAACTAATGAAGTAAAATCTTCCAAAGAGCCCTAGAAAGTAAAATTCCCTTGCATGTCATGTAAAAGTGACCACCTTCTTTGGAATTGTCTTGGTATTCCCAAGGTCTTAGAAGTGTTGCCCACAGGTTCACATCAACCTTTATCATCCACCTCTAGCAATTATGCCGATGAAAAACCTTCAACTAGTAAAGCCTATGGAAAGAATGGAAAACTCAAAAGGCAATTATCCCATTCACCTTTGTCCTTTAATGGATGAGGCTTACAAAGAGTTGGAAAACCTTACAGCTTCTCAACCTCATCTTCTGACTAGGTATCGAAAGCTTTCCCCTGATCCTTCATTAGTTGATCCAATGACTGATCAAAAGTCATCTTTGGTCAACCCCAGTCTCTCTAAAAGTGAGCCTTGTGAGTCTGTTCTCGACTAACCATTGGTTGAGAAAACGGGAGACTTGGCTCCACTTTCAGGTAACCACACCTTTTCGGTAGAGAGTGAACCTCATACTGCTCAGGTTCTCCTAGTCTCTTCCATTTTGAATGAACTGAAGGTAAATCCTACTGTTCCCAAGGTGCATGAGAGCATTTCTCCTATTCCCATTGAGCAAAAAGTCAAATCTCATGTTCCTACGACACCCCCTCTGAGTAGTTTAGTCACTTATTTTGATTGGAGTCGACTGACAAGATATTGAATTTTGTCTTATGTGCCTTTCCAAATTATAGTATAGGCTTACCATATGGTCATGCCTAGCATAGTCATAGACGAGGGTGCATCTATTAGCATCCTGTCCTCAACTGCTTGGCAAGCTCTAGGTTCTCCTCATCTTGTCCCTATCACCCAAAATTTGTTAGCTTTTAACAAAGGAACTATTCAACCATTAGGGATCCTTCCTAAGTTGCCTATTACTTTGGGAGGAAAGACTGTATATATAGACTTGATGGCTATCCAAGGCCCGTCATATTTTAATATAATCCTTGTTTAGGACTATGTTTATGTCATGAGAGCTCTTGTCTCTTCCCTCTTCTCAGTGATGTGTTTCTTGGATTAAGGGAGCATTATGATCATTGATCAGCTGACATTCATTAGTCCTGAATTAGCTCCCAATCAACCATCATCTCTAAATGGTTTTCATATGCAAGCAGTATCACCCCTGCCATAGTTTAATTACATGGCCACCTATTCCATACCCACATCTACTGATGATCTAGTAGGTGATGTAGTACACCATGTACTGGGGTCATTGGAGCCCGATTTTTCATTTGGATCCCTGGGCATGTATCCCTTCGAGAGTGTTGTTCTCCTATCTTATGAGAAACTCTTGGAAGCCATGGCCTCTTTTGGCTTATGATCAAATGGATTTGGAGCAGAGTTCCCTGTCCTATGTCAAGCTCCTTAAAAACTGAAACAAGGGATATGGAGAAGAGTTCCCTATCTTGTGTCAAGCTCCTTAAAAAATGAAACAAGGGATTGGAGTAGAGTTACCTATCCCGTGTCAAGCTCCTTAAAAGATGAAACAATGGCTATGGAGTAGAGTTCCTTGTCTTGTGTCAAGCTCCTTAAAAAATGAAACAAAGAATTATGAGGATAGTTATTTTACTATGTCAACCTTGTTAAAATTTGAAATAGGTCCTCATGAGGATGGTTCTTTTAATATGTCAACGTCGTTAAAAAATGAACTAGGTCTCCATGAGCAGATTTATTTTACTTTTGTTAAGCTCATTAAAAAATGAAACAAGGTTTCATGAGCACGGTTCTTTCCCTGTGTCAAGCTCATTAAAAAATTAAACAAATCCCCTTTCAATTCGAGCCTTTGACTAGATCCCATAGAATCCTAGTCGAGTCTTTCACTTTATCTCGTAAGTGAACCTTCATTCCATCCACTTAGATGCATGGAAAGAAGCTTGGGGGGGCATGTACCTCGAATTGGATCATTATGCTAGGGGCATGAAAACTCATCTCAAGCATAGTTTATTTTTGTTTCAAGCTTGTGTAAAAATGAAACCAAATCCAAGCATAGCTTTTTTCCATGTTTCAAGCTTGTGAAAAATGAAACCATCTTCAAGTATACTCAAGCATAGTTTCCTATGTTTCAAGCTTGTGTAAAAATGAAACCATTCTCACTTTACATCGTGATTTCCATTTTTGTCAGCCGATGTTTTCTAGATGAGCCTTGGTTTCTTCATTCCAACGTCACTATCTCTTTGGTTGATCATATGGTTTCACTTGGTTGTTTTACCCTTGCCTGAGGAAAATCTATGATGAGTGGTCTTATTAGCCAAGCTCTTGACCATTACATGTTTTGAGCAGTTCCATCATGACTGGAACCATTTGCTATCCTTTTATACCACTCACTCCTTCAGGTGGAGTTCCCTTTTAGCTCTTTCTAGACTCCAAAAATATGAAAAGATTGTCGAGTACTTGTATTTTTTAACTTGTTAAATCAAATGAATTGATGTCATATTAGTATATGTTTACCCCTTTTTTAGGTTAAGATTGACTATTTACTAAAAATGTACACCTTAGTCGAATACAGCTAGGAGGTTCTATCGAATATTTTTTTCTACATTTTTGGATTCGAGGGACAAATTATGAAAAGGAACCTCACGGAGTTTTATTTTTCGTCTCTTTTTCAAACTCTCTAAATATGAAAAAGACACTGAGGTAATCTTTCGTCAGACTTGTTAAAATTTTACGATGAAAGACTCATCACCATGATGAGACCGAGCTTCTCCTTCCTAGGGCTTGTAAAACCTACTGGGATGGATTGATTCAGAGAATGAACTTACATGACACACATATTATATTCCCTTCAAGCTTACGAAAAAAATAATTGGGGTACTCACTAGAAATAGTAGGGAAAAATGAAGATGAGAGATCCTTTGTATAGGCATCATGTCGCTCTTAAACATGACACTCTTCTTCTCTCATGTTGGGTTTGGGATATCCTCACTTAGCAACTTGTCCTCCTGGGTTTGGGTGATCCATTTTGCCTCTCATTTGACTATTCCATTCTATCATCATGACCTTTAGTCCTATGTTGAGTCAAATGTTTCCATACTCTGGAGTCATGTCCCCAATGTTTAAGAGAAGTCCAATATGTAGTTATTTACCTATACATTGTTTGAGTCGTTGTTACAATCTTGACAATTATTCCACTTTATTCCTTTTTTGATGTCAATGATGGGGGATTCATCATTTCCCTTGTTTGATGGGTCACTTCCTATCAGCTTCAATTCATTATCCAGGAAGATGACTTAGAAACTCCCTTTCAGTACCTTAGAGCTGGCATGCCGTAATGGCTAGTTCTTCACATCTGACAATAGGCTTTCATTATTGGTTTTTGACCAGGTGATTCCACGAGTGTTCATCCTCAACTTCATTATCACATTCACAGATTATATTGTTGTACCTATGGAGCCATGTCATTATTTGTGTTTTTTCTCATACTTGTTAACAATGCATATCATTGCTTAGTAATTTGGTGGTTTTCTAGCATGATAGACTTCAACACATTTATTGACATGTTAGGATTCGTACATTAATTGGGTAGGGATGGAGTGCAAGACCCTGAGTCTTGCTTGTTAGGACTCAGGATGCATGGAGTTATATTTCGTTCATGATTTTACACAGTTTCTACTATACGGATGGTTTTGACCATACCGTGAGACTTTATATTTATGATGATCTTCATTATCTAGATGGATGCATTCATACCATGGATCTTTTCATATAGTCTTCATCATCTAGATGGCTGCGTCCATGACATGGATTCATATCTTGATCTCATATATGTATATGAATATGTGTCCTTGATTTGTAGGTCTCCTGACAGTGCATGTCCTCATCCTTGCAAGAGCTCGTAAATTATCTCAACCATCACTCCCCATTTTGCCTTCATGCTTTAGGGGGCATCTGTTACACAATATTTTGTCACACCTCTTTCACTTCCCCGTGACATACCCTGAAGTGCCCGCGACATGACCATCATGTAGTGTACTTATTCAGATATACAACCCATATCCTCCCTAGCACATTGATAGGAAAATGCCTTCAGCTTTCCCCTGAAGAAATAGCTCCAAAAACCCTAATTTTGAGACTTGTCACACTTAAGAAGTTAAAAACCGTGATGGTTTCCTGTTGTATTATACCAGACCCACGATGGCATCACTCTGTTTTCTTGTACACCCGTGATGATACCAAAAAGGAAATTTTCCCAAAGAGGATGAGAAGGTTTGCAATCTAGAAGCTTCCAAAGTAGCGAGCTTGAGGTTGTTCACTCTAGATAAGGTCAAAATATCCCAACTTGACCTCTTGGTCTTATCCATATGAGTTACCTCTTTAAGATAAGAGCTTAATCCTATATTTGGAGAGATCCTAACTTCCTTTCCTAGCCTATAAAATTGATCCTCTCCCATTCAAAAATGGTTGGTCAGGTGAGAGGTTGGTTGGTCTATGTCTATTTGCACCCTTATGTTAAGCTTGTGCCTAGAGGCTATTCATTAGACTTGGAGAAGGAGTGGTTGGAGATTTCTTGTGTTGGACTTGGAATACCACTCAGGAAAGCCTTTCAAGATCAAGGCTTTGGTTGTAAGCTTCCCTTTATTTCATAATAATATAAAACTATTGGTTCATCTTCCCAAAATATATATGTTCATGTATTATTTAGCTTGACATTCCTTGATCAGTTAAGTAGGTAGTTATTGGATTTTCTATTTGTTTTGGCACGATTTTTTGTCTCTTGATCACTTGTACAGGTACATAAATTCTAAGAGAAGAAGGAACAATCTCGTGACACAAGCAATTTGAGGCCCTCAACAAAGGAAATCGGAATAGCATCAGAACGAGGTAGGCCATCTCTTTCATTCTTCTTTTCAATTATAATCTAGGAAGATGTCTAGTTGATTGTCACTTCAGTTGCTATACCCAGTCATTGGGCTAGAGCGATTGTCTATATCCATAGAGAGGATTAACCTTATCAACACCTCTTTACAAATATTTTTTCAAAATGTCAGCATCTTGCTCCTCTCTCAGAATGTAGTGTAGCAACATCATCCACCTCTACACACAGTCTTGTAAATGGTGATACTGGATGTCTATATGTTTGGATTGATCGTGAAATACAAGATTCTAAGAGAGCTTTGTGCAACTCTAGTTATCACAGTTGGATCCATCATTTGATCAAACATTCCAACAAGTATATTTCTCATCCATATCACCTCACATGATGCTTGACTTGCAGCCATGTATTGTTCTTTTGTCGAGCTGAACACCACATATCTTTTCTTCCTCTTGTACCAAGAAACAATTGTAGACTGAACGCTGAAAATTTAACCTAATGTACTCCTTTGGTCTAATGGACTTTGTGCCCAATCGGCATCTGTGAGGCCACACAACTTGACTCCCTCTGCTCGTCTGCACCAAAGTCCAAACTGGGTAGTACCTCTGAGGTACTGTAAACATGCTTAGATGCATTCCAAAATAATTTTGTTGGCCTAACCATAGCTTGCCTTTGTTGGTTGACTCCATACCACATATCTAGTCATGTGTTCAAAAGATTCATGGCTGAACCCACTAGCTACCTATAAATGGTAGCATCCACTTCTTCACTTGAAGTGGCATCCTCCTTCCTCTAGTTGTTTGCTAGCGTTGTCTCCATGGGTTTACAACTCTCCATACAAAATCTGTGCAGTATCTCATTTTCATACTTTCCTTGAGAGAAAAATAGTTCCCTTCACCTTGTCATACTTCTAACTCGAGGAAGTAGTGCATGAGACCCATGTTCTTCATTTCAAATTCCCTTTTGAGCTCCTCCTTACAAGATCTGATCAGCTACCCATCACTAGTTAAAATCAAATCATCAACATATAAGACAATAATAATAAATTTACCTTCTACCAAGATGGATAGAGGTTTTCATCCACTTCACTTATGGTGAATCCCAAATCAGTGAGATAGTTATTGATCTTGGTGTACCAAGCATTAGGTGCTTGTTGAGACTGTACAATGCTCGCTTGAGTTTACACACATGAGACTCCCAATAAAATGTATCAAAACCTTTTGGTTTCTTGATGTACACCTCATCCTCAATAGCCCCATTGAGAAATGTTATTTTTACATCTATCTGGTGGATCTTCCACCCCATCTGTGTAGCCAGAGCAAGAATTGATCTAATGGATGAGTACCTTGCTACAAGAGAAAATGTCTCCTTATAGTAAATTCCCTCAACTTGAGAGTACCCCTTGGCCAAAAATCTGGCCTTACACTTCTCTATGCTTCTGTTTGTTGTTTGTGTCACCTTGAAGATCCATCTTGAACCCACTATTGATTTATATGTTGGTCTTGGGACCTCTTCCCAAACACTTCTATCTGCAATGGATTCACATTCCTCCACCATAGCATCAACCCATACATGTTGCTCTATTTCTTCCTCAAAATAGGATGGCTCAATCTCTATAAGCTCATTCATAAGATCCATGTAGCCAGTGTACCTCTCAAGTGACCTCCTTTTACTGCGCAAAGTTGAGGGAGCTCCCATATTCTCCCTCGTATCCAGCACAAGTCTGCCAACTTCCTTGTTTTATTTTCTATCTTCTCTAGATGGTTCTACTTGAGTGAATGTCTCCACTCTCTGCTCCTCAATGTTTGGTTGATCCACAACTTCCTGAAGTTGCTCCTTTGGAGCTAAAATCTCCTCTTCTGGTGCGATTGAAAGTTTCCTCTCAAGATATAAACACATCTCTTTCTCCCCATTAAACTTTACATCCCTTCACACAACTATCATTATGAGGGATGGCAAATACACACGACAGTTGTGGGGAGTTTCTGTGTAACCCAAAAATACCCCTAATTCTACAGTTGGATCAAGCATATTCCTTGATTCTTTGGAGACATGGCTATAAACAGAGGCTCCAAAAATATTGGAGTGTAACACATACGACTTTTTGCCTGAGAAAGCCTCCTCCGATGTAATCAGCCCAAGAATTCGATGAGGACTTCGCTTCTACAAACATATTGTTGTATTGCATGCCTTAACCCATAAATGCAGAGGTATACCTTGGTCATGCAACATCACACTCGCTTCTCCCACAATGCTATGGTTCTTTCTTTCAACCACCCGTTTCTATGGTGGGTTGTGGGGTGTTGTCAACTCTTGTTGAATGCCTTATTTCACACAAGTTTTTTTAAATTCATTCAACACATACTCACCTTCATTATCACTCCTAAGAGCCTTCTTCTTCTTGCTGGTTTCTTTCTCAGCCAGTTCCTTGAATTCTGCAAAGCTGGAGAATGTCTCATCTTTCTTCCGCATGAAGAAGATCTAACACTTTCATGAGAAGCCATCAATAAAAATGATAAAATGTGTCTAGTAGTGGAGGCTGTTAAGAAATTTCCACATACATCAAAGTGGATCCTTTCTAGGATTGCAAATGTGCATCTTTCCCAATCATGGAATGTGGATTTTGTGTACTTCCCCAACGTACATCCCTTGAATACATCCTAATGCTCAAGTTCTCCTTTCGGGAGGGAAAGCATTATTTGTTGTATAATATTTAAGGTTCCATGATGAAAATGGTCAATTATTTTGTTCCAAAGTTCACCAGCATCTTGGCCCTACACTTTCTCTGCCTTAGTGCTTATTGCAACACAATCCTCCACATCTAGCCTATACAAGTTCTTCACACAAACCCTGATTTTATTCACCTGTCTCATGCCTATGTGCCTCAGGAATGCTATTCCTTCGTTGAATATCACATAATAACCATAGTCTTTCAAAACTGCAACAAAGATGATATTTTTCTTTAGGCCTAGAACAAACATGACATCCTTGAGCCTAAGAGGGGAGCCCAAATCCCTCTGAAAAGTGACTGTACCAATACCGATCATCTTGTTTCTTCCCTCCTCCCCTAGCTTGATGTCCATCTGGAGATATTTCTCCTCCAGGTCATTGAAAAAATATCTACACCCTGTCATGTGGAACGATGCACCAGAGTCCAAGTATTGCATTCTCCCCATAATTGTGTTGGATATCCATGCAATAAGGGAAAAATTCAAGCTTGAACTGTGAAGCCAAGGCTTCACTTGCTGCTCCTCCTAAGGTCTTTTTGCTTGCCTTTTTCTGTGGGCACTTCCTAGCATAATGCCCATATTCATGACAATGGAAGCATTTAAGTTTTGACAAATATTTCTTCTTCCCCCTTGGCTAGATTCTAGTTTGGTTTGAGATTTCTTCCCTTTTCCCTTCTTTCCCCTTCCATCCAATGTAAATTTTTCTTCATCCTTTCCCTTGCATGAGGTTACATCTCTATTATTCCTCCTTATTTCCTCCTATACCAAATGAGACCATAAGCCTTCCAAATTCAATAGTTTCTCCCTCCCGTTCACTGAATCTTTATAGTTATGCCAACTGCTGGGAAGGCCCAAAAGGGAAATGCTTACCAAGTCATCCTCTGCAAGAGTAACACCAACTCCTGCAATATCATCATGAACTTGTGTGAACCTCCTCAGATATTGCGAGATAAAGTCATTCTTCTACATCTTGATATTTCAAAGTTTATCCTTGAGCAACAGTTCCCTATGGTCACTGCTATTCTAGATCATATCTGTCAGTGCCTACTACATTGCATATGGATTTTCTTTCCCATGGATATTGGTGAGAATGTGGTCCCATAGTCCCTCCAATATTATTTTCCACACCTTGGTTACATCTTTCTTCCATTGAGCAAGGTTTTGGGCATAAGATTTTGTTGGTTTTACAACATCTCCCTTGATGTATTCTAGCAATCCATTGTCATAAAATACCTCCTCCATGCGATACTTACATGCAATGAAATTAGATCTGCCTTTGAAGGCATACTCTAGCCTCGACCCATTGAAGTTCATATTCTTATCTCTTAAGACATCCTGCTACATTGAACTATAAATTCAAACCTCCTGAGAAACAAATTCGAAATTCACGCTCTAATGTGAATCCTTGTATGATACCATGTAGAAATTATGTTGTATATTTGCAACTTCTCATGAAGTTTTTACAAAATCACAAGACACACACCTCCTCTACTATTCGTAAGTTAATTGATAATTTAGAACACAAAATTTAGACATGAAATAAGAAATAAAACACATGCACACAATATTTTTCCCAGGGAAAGGAATGTGCTAAAAACCCCAATGCCTTCTTGCATTAATATGATGAATATAGATGTATTACAATTGCTTTGCTCAATTAAGCACAACTTGCAAGCGAATAACCTATCTCTCTGCTCACTAATAAGCTTTGGCCCAAACTTAGTCAATTTCCACCTTTGCTTGAGGCCCTATTTCCTTCCATAATTCCTTAAGAAATTTGGCCCTTATTATTTAGAATTTTTTCCAAAATGTGCGCAATTCCTAAGGTGATCATCTGACTGCATGCAACACTTGTACACTTAATACTAGTCTACTATTGATGTTACACTGACTTGGAATGTCCACCACAACTGGAGAACTCAAATTCTTTGCATGCACTAGCTATTTTGGGCTGACTGATGAGTTAACTAGATGATCACCGAGTTTGACTAAAGTCCCACTACACAATTGACCTTCGACTAGTTCCTCCAATAATTACAACTAGATTAAGTGAAAACAACTTGAGATAATTGACTTTTATTGCTACAAATTAGCAATCTCACATGTTTAACTGAATTCTAACTCCTTCAACTTGAATTTACTAAGTAAACTAGGTGACACATGCCATTTCATACAATTTAATTACATCCAAGTTGTTTGCTAATGTGGAAATTCAAATTTTCTCAATTTAATCAAGGCAAAATCAAATTGAGAATTTATTGCTGTAGTTTTCAACAATCCTTCATCTGAATCTAATCCATGTTGGAATTGACATTCAGGGGTTCCAACACAACAATGTGTTGATAAAAACAACCAAGGAATAGAAGTAGCATTCAAAATAAATAAAGTAGTCAAAAAGCACATATTAAAACACAATTGATGGAGACCTCGAAAAATACTCCAACTATGTTACTGCCTATCCATGTTCATGGAAAGTGCCTCACTCATTCCTCTCATGAAGCACACCTTTGTTGTCAGCCTCCATCACCCTAAATCCCATCAGTTGTTGTTGGCCTCTATCAGTATGCCTCTTGAAGAAGCCATGAATAATGTAAATACAAACCCCTAATCATTTACCTTTACCTTTTTTACTAGCACCTCGTATTGAAAATTTTAAGACAAAATATTTCTTTTGCCTTAAAATGCCCCTCCATGTAGTAGTTTTGAATGCATCAAAAGAAAGGTACTCTCTAATTGCATCAATAGAGATTGAAGGGACAAAACAGGGATTGATATCCAGGAAATCTTGCGAGGAAAGGTTGTCGCTTTCTTCACAGTTGGCGACCCCCACAAAATGGAGATCCCAACAAATCATTGTCTTTATATAAGATAACTTGAATGGAAAGTGAAATAACAATCTTGGTATAGGTGTGAGATAGTAGCTGCAAGTTGGTGGACTTAGGGCACACTACTAGAGTCAATTTTGTAGTTGTTAGATAATATTTTCTTAAATTGACATGTTTTTGTGTTAATTGTTAACTGTGTTAAATGGGCTTCGTCTTAAGCGGCCATTGTCTTAAATATAAAATTTTGTCTTAAAATATTTTTGCCTCAAATTGTTTTTGTCTTAAATATAAAGTTTTGTCTTAAGATAATCTTGTCTTAAACTGTTTTTGCCTTTATATAAAGTTTTTTCTTAAAATAGTTGTCTCTAACTGTTTTTGTTTTAATTTTTTTTGTCTTAAACTATTTTTGTCTTAATTTATGTTTTGTCTTAAATTGTTTTTGTCTTAAATATAAAGTTTTATCTTAAAATATTTTTGTCTCAAACTATTTTTGCCTTAAATAAAAAGTTTTGTCTTAAAATAATTTTGTCTTAAACTGCTTTTGTCTTAAATATAAAGTTTTGTCTTAAAATATTTTTGTCTCAAACTTTTAAGACAATTCAATTTTAGATATAAGACAATTCAATTGATATTAAATTTTACTGTAACATAACTAAAATAAAAAGTGATGTTTTATAAACAAAAGATTTCTTTTGTCTTAAAAAAATGTCTTAAAAGTGCCCTTGGTGTAGTACTGTAATATTATTATGTATAATGAATCACATTGTTAATCATCTAATTTATATTATAATAATAATAATGAACTATGGCTATGATACCTAATCATGGTCAATAAAGTTAAACATGGTTAATTAAGGCAATCTTGGTCAAACAAACTCAACCATGATCATATATGGTCAAACATTGACTCACATGGATACTGGTGACCACCCACCTATTCTACCTAGAGCCCCGATATTGTTTCTTTCAATTTTCTTAATTGTAGCATAGTTTACTATTTTTGGCAGTTTTTGGGTCCTAAACTTCTGGAGCCATTTTAGGGCCCTAACCAACATTTTTTTTGAAAAACATGTGAAGTCCATAGCTCATGGGAAATTGTTGCATAAAATATTTGTTTTCCTTGGATAGATATTTCCAACGAAGTATCGTGCACACCAAACAAGGATCATATGGACGAATTACGTCACCAGGAAGTTGGTGTTCCAACTAATCCCAACGGGGCCTACAAAATTTTGGCGCTTCACCTCCTAGGGTTAGGGTTTTGGATTTTTTGAGTTTCCCATTGTTTCTCAACAGTAAAAAGTCTTCTGAGCCTCATTGTAACACAATTCGGAAAGAATCTAGTCATCACATCTATTGAGCTAGTTTATTTCCATTCTGCATGTAAACAATTTGAGTATTTGTTATTAATGAATTGCAATTTAGTTTTTGTTGTATCTCCATTTTTCTATTTAAGTCTATATTTCATTTTTTTCCTAAATAAATCTGGATCAGTGGTATTAGAGAAGTTTTCACTTTCTCTATTTTTTTGTGCAAGTCCTTAACAAAGCCAAGGTATAAGGAGTTGGGACTTGAACACGTTGAGCTCTTACAAGACCACCCGCATGGACACTAATGGCCTTAGATGGTGGAAGAAAAGAAATATGAGGGAGAAGGAGATCTAATCAAACTTTTTCTCGAAGAAGCCCTTGAGTGGCAAAAGAACAAGATGATGGAAAACTTTGCCCAGACCATTTTGAGAATGCCAACAAGTGACGCATCCTCATCCAATAGTCACTTCAGAGGCACCACCTCCTTCAAGGTATAAGTTAACTTTGATATCCCTATATTCAAAATTAAGATAGATGTAGATGTTGTACATAAATGGTTAAGTCTTCTAGAAGGTTATTTTCAGTCCATTGTTTCTTGTATACGAAAAATATTACTTTTCACTGCTTAAGGCCACCCGCCGTGTCAAGGACTCGTAGGAAAATTTATGAGAGGAAAGGGCTAAGGAACCCTCTCTATTTACAACTACACCTTCTTGGAACTCTTTTCGAGATGATGGCAAGGAAAAATATTACCCTGTTGGGATATATGAAGACAAGTAAATACTATGTAACACACTACAACAACAAAGGGACCAACATGTGCATGAGATCAGAAATAATTTTTGTACTCTATGCAAAAAGTTGGGTATCAAAGACATTGAGTGACATTTGGTGCTCAAGTATCGTGGTTTCTTACACAAATACATTTAGGAAGAAATGGAGTTCCTAGACATTTTCTTGCTCAGTGAAACATACTTATATGCTACCAAGATTGAACAAAAATGTAAACAAAAGAAGTGAGACTTTAGATTTATGTATATAAACCAAGGCAAGATCAACCCCAAACCATAGAACAAAGGATAGAGCCAAGGTGGATTGACCCAGGATAACCCATTGAAGCCACAAATAAAGAATGGCACCACAAAGATGAAGAAGGACACATGAATGTGGTGTGAGTTCCACAAGGACCCCACCCACAACAGAAATGAGTGTCGTGCCAAGTAATCATTGGTGGCAAAGTTGAAATATTCAGGTTCAAATGCATGTTTTGATTCTGAGCCATAACCTAACAAGGGGAATGACAAAGGAAAGTAGATTATTGACATAGAACCTAGTGCCACCCTTGCCACCACAAAGTTCTAGAAGATTGAGCCCGAAGATCCAAAGGAGGGGGGTGCCTCTTCCATTAATAGATGTGGGTGAAGGGTTCTCCGGTGAAATTCATTGTCAACAGTCGGAGCCAAAATAATATCATCTTTTCAAATGTTTTTAAGTAGTTGGGTCTGCTGACCACACCACACCCACAACCATATACCATAAGTTGGCTCCACCAAGGACAATATCTTTGCATCAGCTAGTAGTTTCGCCTTCCCCATAACATAAAGCCCTTCATGGATGAGGTACTATGTGATGTTTCTCCTCTTGAAGTATGGGATGTGTTATTAGGCCAACCATATTTATGGAAGTGTCATGTTGTGTATGAGTCCATGCCCCACACTTTTACTATTCCCAAGGGAACTAAAGATATACAAGATACCGAAAGTATCCCCAACTACTGCCATATGTTTGATCTCTGCTAAGCAATGATGTAAGATCATCTCCCAGACCGAGAAATTTGTTTTCTTTTTTATTAACTCTCAAAGTAGGGGGGAAGATTATGGCCACATCAATTACCCTCAAGAGGGGTTCTTGTACATAGCAGACATATGTGGATAATGTTGTGGAAGAATATAGGGACATATTCTCTCACCAATAGGGGTAGATTTACACTATTAGGTTAAGCACTAAATCACTCTGATTCCTGAAGCACCTATACCCAATAGGTCAATATACCGCCACTCTATTATGGAAAATGAAGAAATCAAGTGGTAGATCTAGGAGCTACTGCAAAAGGGAACATCTAACCAAATTCCTCACCTTGTGGGAGCCTGATTGTACTTGTCTAGAAGGAGGTTGGGACCGAGAGACTCTACATTTATAATCAGACACTAAAAAAAACACTATCAAGAATAAATATCCAATCCCACAAATTGATGACCTTCTTAACCAGCTCAATTGTGCCGAATAATTCAACAAGATCGATTTTAAGTCTGGATATCACCAGATTCCAATAGAACCCATAGTTGTATGGAAGACAATCTTCAAATCCAAGGGGGGAATTTTTGTTATGAAACCAGCTGAAGAAAAGATAGAAAAGATAGATCAACACCTTAGAATTCAGCCTCTTCGAGGGGGCAACCTCCTTTACATTACATTAATGAAAAATTCTTGGATGATACAAATGAAAATACCTCCTTGTTATATATAGGAGTCTAAGGAGTCACAATAACCCGGCCGACCTAACAATAATAATATAAAGCCACAAAAATAACAAAGAGGGATTCTATGGGGCACAGAAATAACAATATGGGGGCAATAGGGGCACAACGATATTAATAAGGGGTACAACTACCATAGCAATGGGGTAATCACTAGTATTATAGGGACCCAACATGCCCCTCCCCTTCAAAAAACGTGATTTCCTCAACGCTTGAGTAGTTCTGGATACTTCTGTATAAAATTCTCATCCTCCCATGTGGAATATTCCGCAGATAAGTTCTTCCACTTGATAAGATACTCTGAAATTGATCAGTTTCGTAGCTGTCGAGATCTTGTTTTTGTGACTGCTTCTGGTTCCAATATAATTTTTCCTTCCTCGTCAAGTTCTGGCAATATTGTTTGAACTGGGAGCTTGTCGCCTATAACCTTCTTTAAACATGAAACATGGAAAACTGGGTGCAATCGAAAAGCTGCAGGAAGCTCCAATTTGTATGCCATAGTACCAATCTTTTGCAACACCTTGTACGGACCATAATACTTTGGTGATAATTTATTATCCTTCTTAGCTTGCTTGAGGGACATTTGCTTATATGGTTGTAGCCGTAGAAATAACCAATCACCTACAACAAAACTTCTTTCGCTGCGATGTTGATCTGCCTGTTGTTTCATTCTATTCTGGGCCAACACGAGGTTATCCTTTAAGAGTTGGAGGACTTGTTGTTGATGTTCGATGTGGTGTTCCACTGCTTGAACCTTAGAATTTTCTCTTAAATATGATGTGATGGAGGGTGGTTGATATCCATAAAGTGCCATAAATGGGGTCATTTTTGTTGCAGTATGGAAAGAAGTGTTATACCACCATTCAGCCAGAGGCAACCATTTGACCATTGTGTCTGTTTATCAGATACAAAGAAATGAAGACATCCTTCCAAACATTTGTTTACTATCTCAGTTTTCCCATCAGATTGAGGATGATAAGATGAGCTATGAGCTAACTGAGTACCAAGACAAGAAAATAATTCTGTCCAAAATTTTCCAGTGAAAATGGGATCTCTGTCACTTACAATAATCTTTGGGTTTCCATGTAGCTTTTGAATTGTTTCCATAAATGCAGTAGAAACTGTACTAGCTTAAAATGGATGTGATAATGCACAAAAGTGTGCATACTTGGTAAGTCTGTCAACTACCACCATGATGACACTCTTTCCCTCCGACTTGGGTAAACCTGTGATAAAATCCATTGAAACCTCCTCCCAACGTTGGCTTGGAATGGATAAAGATTGTAATAATCCTGGTGTTTTAATTGTTTCAACTTTATTTTGTTGGCAAACCAAACATTCCACCACAAACTTTTGAATATCTGATTTAAGGCCATCCCAAAAAAATTCCTTCTTAACCCTGTGGTAAGTTTTTAAAAATCCTGAGTGCCCTCCTAAGGGAGAAGTGTGCAAATCCATAAGAATCTTTTGTTTTAGCTGGGAATTCTTATAGAGGTATAAGCGATCTTTGTACCATAACGAATCATTTTGCCAGCTAAATGTATCAGACGTACTAGAATCTTGTTGTAACTTTTGAATAAGTGCCCATACTTCTTCATCATTCTTCCATTCCTCCCTTGCTTCGTTTATCCAATCTGGTTGGATAATAGAAATGGCGCACAACAATGCTTCCACATCCTCATCCTCTGAGAGGGCATCTGCCACCCATTTATTCCTTTTTGTAGATGATTTCAAAGTCATAACCCAACATCTTTGTGACCCACTTTTGTTGTTCTTTAGAGGATAATCTTTGTTCTAAAGTATTTAAGGCTATCATGATCTGTTTTTACCTTGAAGTGTCTTCCCATTAGGTAGGGTCACCATTTCTTAAGTGCATGGAGTATTGCCAACATTTCCTTCTCATAAATAGCTTTGTGTGAAAACTTTCCCTTGATTGGACGACTTTCAAAAGAAATGGGTCTTTCATCTTGCATTAAAACAACACCAATTACATTTCCTGAAGCATCACATTCCACAATAAAGGTTTTTGTGAAGTCCGGTGTAGCTAAGACAGGTGCTTGGCACATTGCCTCTTTAAGATGTTCGAAGGCCTTTGTTGCTTCTGGAGTCCATGAAAATGCATCTTTCTTCAATAATGTTGTTAGAGGTGCTGTTATTCTCCCATAATTCTTACCAAACTTGCGATAATACCCTGTCAACCCGAGAAATCCTCGCAGATGCTTTATGGATGTGGGGATTTTCCATTCCTTAATGGCTTTAATTTTGCTAGGGTCTACCTTAACTCCTTCATGAGATACAATATGACCCAGATATTCCACCTCTTAGACTCCAAAGAAGCATTTGGATCTTTTTGCATATAATTGTTTCTCCTCCAATAGTTGTAGCACCCTATCAACATGTTCAACATGATCCTTCCAAGACTTGCTATAGATTAGTATATCATCAAAAAATACTAACACAAATTCTAAGGAATGGTTTGAAAATTGAATTCACCAACCCTTGAAATGTTGAAGGTGCATTGGTAAGGCCAAAAGGCATGAACAAAAATTCATAATGACCCTCATGAGTTCTAAATGTTGTTTTCAGAATGTCTTCAGCCTTCATTATGATTTGATGATATCCTGAATGAAGATCCAACTTGGTGAAGTAAATTGATCCATGCAATTCATCCAGTAATTCATCAATGACAGGAATGGGAAACTTATATTTAATAGTGAGCTTGTTGAGATCCCTATAATCCGGACACATCCGCCATGATCCATCCTCTTGTGCACCAATACTACTAGAGCAGAGAAAGAACTTTGACTCGTTGAATTATACCAGCCTCTAGCATTTCTGCAACCATACGTTCAATTTCACTCTTTTGGACATAAGAATATCTGTACGGCCTGATGTTTGGAGGAACACTTCCTGGAATTAGATGAATAGCATGATCATGATCACGCACAGGTGGGAGACCTTTAGGAGTCTCAAATACCTTGGAATGATTATCCAGGACTTTTTG
>APFE031647639.1:46334-100510 GCA_000404065.3 Pinus taeda | reverse complement strand
AGAAAATTTGATGAAAAGTTCTTGAAAATTAAAAGCTATTGTACCCAAGGATTGTAGCCATTGGACTCCTAGTAACACTTCAGCACCTCCCATTGGAATGGAAAGCATTGGGCTAGTCAATACATATTCGCCTAAGGATAGCTTGACATTATGGAATTTTCCAGAGCAATTTATTGTTCCTCCATTTGCAATCATCACTTGACACTTTGGTGCTGGATATAGGAAGAAATTCAATTCTTTGGCTACCTTACAATGAATAAAATTGTGGGTACTTCCTGAATCAATCATTCTTCTTGATTCATCCTTCTATCTTGATGGTTTGAGGAGTGGTAATTCACGCCAATGCATTACAAGATATCATCGGATTCATTTGTTCTTCATCTAGGCTTTGTTCCTGGATTATATCCTCTTCTTTTGACCTTTCTTGCTCCTTTTCTTATTCCTCTTCACAATCTATGTAGAATAATTTCTTCTCAGCACACTTATGATCTTTAGTGTATTTACTATCACAACTGTAACAAAGCCCTTTTGCTCTTTTTTCTTCCAATTGTTGTGGTGTCAACCTTATAGGTTGTGGAGGACTAGGGACAACACTTCCATCTTTATAGTTGTGAGTGGTATGCTTCTTGGTTGCCATAATTTTGCTTTCCATTTTTCTTGCTAACCTGAATGCCTTCTCTAATGAATCAGGTCCCCAAAGGCGAACATCATGTTGGATATTATCCTTTAAAGACCCTATGAACACATCAATCCTATGCTCCTCTGGAATATCTTTTCCCTTATGTTCAATTTTTGGAACTCCTCAATGTGCTCCATTATTGAACCCTTTTGTTTGAGACTTATCAATTGGCTAAAAAAAGTGTTGCTTTTTGTATCCTCATAATGTGCTATCAATTCTTCCGTAAAAATTGCCCAAGTGATAAATTGTTTACGAGAGCAAAGCCATTGATACCATACAAACTGATTTGGTCCCAAATATAAAGTTTCCATACGTACCTTTTGTGTGTTTTGCACATTAATGAGATCGAAAAATTGCTCCATCTGTAATATCCATGTTGCGGGATCCTTGCCATCAAACTTCCTCATATCAATTTTTGGAATATGATGGTTCTTCGATCCCACATTAGAGTCTATGGAATCATGATTAACATTTCTTTTGTTCTCATCATGAGTTTCCTTTACTACCCTTTCACCCTTAGTGACCATTTCTTGTAGCAACTTATTCATATTAATCTTCAATTCGTCCATGTTTGTCTTCAAATTTGTCTTCAAATCGTCCATCTTAGCTTCCACGACCTTTATCTTAGATTCCATGCCATTTATCTTAGCTTCTGTTAGCTTTTGTGAGGCTGACATTTTTGCACTTGGTCTTGTAATTTTGATATATCATGTAGCATTTCTTCCTCTTCTTCATGAGTCATGCTAGAGCTTTCAGGTTCCGTACTAGGTGTTTGCATTTTCTTTCCTCGGGGCATCAGTTACCGATAATAATGCTCTACTAGCCCTTTGAATTCCTTCAAAATAAATTTTCAAACCAATCTTAAGCAAAAATTTAAAAAAATCTACACACTTTTTTTTTCTTTGTAGGAGCTCGATATTGCCTCTGATTTATCTCTGTACTTTCAAAACATCCAGTTCTGAAATTGCGACTTGTTGTAGTCCTTTGTGTCCTCTTTCCATTGCCACCAGCCTGACCCCAATTGGATTCTCCAATGAAGAGTTATGCCAAATCTCCCACAGTGACCTGATTATAGACCTTTTCAGAAGAGCGAAATTGTATGAAGTACCACGTGTTAGTATTTGGACATCTGGATCTGTAAAATATCTAGACGAAACTATAGTCTGTCCTCTTTTTGTACCTTCTTCCGAAATTTCAATCCGATGCTCAGAGAGAAAGTTATGACGATTTCCCCCCGGTCACCTGTTTGGAATGTAATTCAAGAGTCTGCAAAAAGACCAACTTCCTCAGATCATATCTCCGCAAATATAGTGCGAAAAGTTATGAAATTTAGATCCAAGCTGTAGTACGATGTATTCTCAAATGGGTTTTTTCTCTGACTTCTGAAATGTCGCAAAAAAAATGTTATAGCGAAAATGCCACGATGACCTATTTGGAGCAGCGAAACCCTAGAACCTGGCTCTGATACCAAATGTTATGAAACCAGCTCAAGAAAAGATAGAAAAGATAGATCAACGCCTTAGAATTCAGCCTCTTCGAGTGGGAAACCTCCTTTACATTATATAAATGAACAATTCTTGGATGATACAAATGACAAAACCTCCTTCCTATATATAGGAGTCTAAGGAGTCACAATATAACCCGACCGACCTAACAATAATAATATAAAGCCACAAAAATAACAATAGAGGGATTCTATGGGGCACAATAATAATAATATGGGGGAAATAGGGGCACAACAATATTAATAAGCGGTACAACTACCATAGCAATGGGGTAATCACTAGTATTATAGGGACCCAACAATTTTTGAGTGGTTGTTCATGCCTTTCAGGTTCAAAAATGCCCCTACAAATTTTATGAGGCTAATGGATGACATCTTGTATCCCTTCACCAACTCATTTATGGTTGTATATCTAGACAACATCCTCATCTTCAAAAAGAGTTGGGAAGAGAACATGCCACACATTCAGTAGGTCCTTCAAACCCTGCAACAATAGAAACTATGTACCAAATTAGATAAATGCACCTTTTGCATGAGCCAGGTCCAATATCCAAGTTACATCATTGATGAGCAAGATGTGCATGTGGATTCGGCTAAGATACATGTGATTTAGGATTGGCCAGCCCCAACAACTGTAATAGAGCTTGACAATCATTTGGGCGTTATGAATTTTTATCAAGGGTTCTTATTGGGAATCTCTCATATCACTTTTTTTTTTAGTCATGTTACCAAGGGAAGAGCGAAAGAAAAATTTTCCTGGTCTGATTCTTAATAAAAGGTATTTATCAAGCTGAAGTACCACCTTTTCTTGGTAACAAAACTCACAGTTTCAGAACTGCAGAAACCATTTAAAATTGAGACAAATGTCTTTGACTATGCTATTAGTGTAATTCTCACCTAGCAAGTGCATATGGTGGCTTATCAAAGTGAGACACTTTATGATACAATTCAGAAATACCCCACCTATGAGAAAGAGATGTATTCCATTTTGTAGTCTTGCTGGCAATGGAAACATTACATTTTAGGCAAGGCAACAATCATCCAGACATATCACTTACCTCTTTAGTTTATAGAGACATAAGGAAAGTTGTAGAACTATCACCCTCAGAAGTGGTCCATAAATCTGTAACAATTCTATTTGAACATTAAACACAAGAAGAGCATCACTAATCATGTTGGAGATTGCCTTAATCATCCCCTAGTTGCAACATTGACCACTTCACTCAACTCTTGTGGCCACGAGACCCATGGATGGTTGCAACTATACAAATATGATCCAGAGTTTGCCACCTATTGAACGCGGGATCCCCCAAGGCAAGTTTTCGGGCTTAAAGCCCAAATTTTGACCAAATCCGATATAAAGACTCCGCATTTTGTGGGCGCGAAGTGTTAAGATTGTAAATGAGTCATAGGGTTGTCTGCCCTCATTTATGTAATGCAATGTCAGATTTAGAGATCTACCCATGGTCCACGGACCATGGGATTGTATAAATAGAGAGAGGCTCTAAGTTGTAAATAAGGAAGAGAAGTGAAAGTAATAGATGGAGAATTGAGTCTTATCTAAGTGTAGAGTCAAGTCTTTGGAGTGTGGAGTAGGAGAAGGCTCTGTAGCTGAGTGCGCAAAGGCCTAGTTGTCTGCAGTTGAGTGTAGGACCCCTAGTTGAGTCTGTAACCTTTGGAGAAGTAATAAAGAGAAGTTTTACATCATTTTTGTGTATCTTTTTCCTATTTTGTGCATTGAATGTATCGTATATAAATTGCATTTCTATTGTTTATATGATGCACAAACTTAAAGTATCTATTTACATGAAGATAACTAATTGTTATAAGAAGATATGTAAGATCCGTAGTATAACTTGTGGAAGTAGTGTAGATTGCTGCTAGGGTAGCACGAAATCACCTCAGCACCTAACTAGGGCTGCACGAAGGTGATTATAATAGATCACGAAGGCCTCGTAAGTCAGGATAGTGTGCGAAGCGACCTGCGTGAAGGTATTCACATTTGGACTAAACTGACCCCTCAGACATCTCAAGGGTGTGAAACTTGGTTCTAGCCTCCCCGCATACTACTTTGAGTGATACCTCAGTCCATGCTCTGTGGACTGTTGCCGAAAAGGCCAGTAGTGTAGGGATTTGTTTGGCTAATTAACTTCGGACCTGGGTAAGGCTGCCTCAAGCCAACAAATGGTTCGATTGATGGGACCAGAATATGCATAGAGATGTCTGATGTCGTATCATTGGAATCCAACTAAGAAGGAAATTGAAGGTTGGTTGGACAAAAGAATTCATGAGTTTGTGGCGCAATGGAATAGGAATCCATGACTGACAAAAGAAGAGTGGTTAAATTGATACCTATACACAAATCTCAACGAAATATTTTTTGCATATCACTGTATTGAGCTGTACGAGTGGATCGCAAAGCTAGTAGATAGCCAAGGAAGGTGGAAACTCCACAATCCTATTGTGTGGACCCTAGAGTTGGTGCGCAGATTGGAAGCATCAGGATAAGTTTGCATGAATTGTTGATCACTGGCTCGACCAAATCATAGGAGGATTCATTACTGAGTTTGTGGTAGATACTTTAGTTAGCTATAGCAAGGAAGAGTGACACTTTCTTAAAGGATTGCAAGGTCAGTATGTAAAGTCTCTGAATACTTGGATTAAAATGTTATTGTGTGAAAAGAGGGTTATGCAATTATCTTGATGTCTGGAGCCATGTGAAGTGGAAAAACATTTAGAAACAAAGGAAGTAAGAGACTAAAGAATAGCCCTTTGATTTCACCTCCACAAGGGGATGAGGAAGAGCTCACAAAGGTCTCGCCATGAAGTGCGCTCCCTTTGATAAGGCAAAGGATTCTGTGCATACCATCCCCACCCACACCACCACTAGTTTCACTGCCTCTCCCTCCATCTTTGTTAGTAAAACCTCCGCCACCACCGCGAGTGAATATGGCAAGCACAATAAAGTTGCCTGTATTGAAGGGAGTAGGAAATGAAGATCTAGACCAGTTTTGGTTTGTGATAAGAGCCGTATGGGAAGTACACAGAGTTACAGATGATAATATAAATAAGGCGACACTAGTCAGTGCTCTGCAAGATCGTGCACTGACCTGATATATTAAGCATTCTAATGAAAATCCAAATGTGGGAATAGAGGATATCCAAATTGTGCTAAACAGAGAATTTAGTAGGATGAAATTAGAAGTGTAGTCGATCATTGGGTTCAAAGATATCACAATGCTACTAGGTGAGACTCCTTGGGAGCTATATCAGAGACTGAAGTGTATGATTCACGAAGCCAATATGAATTTCACAGATGGACAACATCGCGAATGGTTTGTAGCATCGCTAATGCCACATTTGAGGAATGCACTGTCGTAACATAGGTTAACTTGGCAGTTCAATAGATCCATGCGCAGTTGAAGAACTTGTGCCTTGAGATGCAGAGTCTAAAACATGATAGGACAACCCGGCCGGAAGTGCACGAATAGGAGTGGTGCATAAAATTCAAGGGTTAGGGTCATGGTAAGGACCACTGCCCTATGTTCATGAATTACCTTGTGGGAGGAGGACCGATGCTTTAAGGTCGGAAGCACAATCAGGAACTAGTGCAGCACTTACTTTGTTGTGTGTGATTTGTCAAATAGGAGGAAAGCATGCTATGGACAGCTTCCATTTGTTACAGAAGTACACGCAGAATTCGCAACAATTGTTCTCTAATTTTTGTAGAATAGTTGGACATGATGAGCGCACTTGTAGAAGCTATGAGCTGATGATGGATAGAACTCCTACCAATAGAGTTCAAGTCGAAATGCACCCCCTAGACCTGAATACAAGAGTGGCGCAAATCGGATTTCAGGGGCATTGACGAGGCCGAGGTGGAGGAGGACCTGGAGGAGGTTGTGGACAGCTAATATGCTACAATTACAGAGGGCTAAGACATTACGCTCGTGATTGTACAAATCTAATGCACCCATCATGTATGTATTGTACCTTGTTTGATCATGAGATAGAGGATTTTCCTACACTAACATCTAGGATACGTGACAAGGGGGCGCTACCAGCTCCATTGACTCAGAACCTGCAGATGATGAGGTCTGAGCCGCATGAGAAAGATCCGAATGTGAACATTATGCTCCTAAGTGGAATCACAATGGGAGATGATAAAGGGAAATAGCTTGAAGATAGTACTTGCGTTCGGAAGGCTCTGATGAAAGAAGTATAGTTTGATTTGGAGCACACTAAGGAAACCTTCATGGAAGCTAAGAAGAGCTTCATTGATGCCTCCAATTCAGAAAGTAAAGATAGATCGGAGCTGAACATGGACCCATCTATGCTTATGATGTTCCTGGAAACATGCATGAAGCTACTACGCAATAGTAAGGCTATAAAAGGGATTACAGGAACTCATTAACAGATGCACTAGGACTATGCCAAGAGAACCGCACGTAGTCTGGAAGATTGGAAAATAAAAGACTAGGACAGGGAGATAAATGAGGCTAACCATGCAGATTGGAGAATATGAGATGGACCAAGTAATTCTGGATTTAGGATCGGATACAAACGTTCTGCCGAAGCAGACATGGGAGTGCATGGGGAGGCCTATGCCGCAATGGTTTCCTATTTAGTTGTGAATGGCGAACCAACAGAAGATAATATGCATGGGATGATTGTAGGGGATCACCATGGATATTGAGGGAGTGAGCGCGCTAGTAGACTTTGAAGTGATAGAGATTGTTGATGACAACAATTCCTACCCTGTGTTCTAAGGATTTGATTGGACTGACCTGAATGAGGTGATTAATTTGAAGAAGTGCAAGATGATTTTTGAGAAGAAGTCTTTCCGTGTAGTTATACCCTTGGACCCTATGGAAGGATCACGCTATATAGAGTTGGTGCGCGACTATGAAAGTGATGATGATTTGGACTGAATCTACAATATAATTGTGCAAGAGAAAGATTGGGTAAATCCCACTGTGGACGGAAGAATCTCATGGGAATGTGAAAGCTCTTGTACTTTAGATTCGGATGAAGAGATAGAACAATGGAAGAACTAGTTACACAAGGTAACCACATTGAACTATAATATGATGATAAGATTGTTGTGTTGCGTATCGATAGAAGGGAGGGAACTACTTACTTATGATGGTTTAAGTGAGGTAGATACCTTCCTAGATATGTTTGAAAGGGAGGTGGTAGAAAAGCAACATTTCCAAGCCTTGAATGGGGCACTGTGCTCTACGTCCGCAAGGTGGTGGGGTACATAGACAGGAAGCTTTGAAGACAAGAGTGCATGTAAGAAAATGTTGTGCTCACAGTTTGGGAAACCTATAGTACGATGGGCAGATACATACAATGGT
Source organism: Pinus taeda (assembly GCA_000404065.3). Taxonomy (NCBI): domain Eukaryota; kingdom Viridiplantae; phylum Streptophyta; class Pinopsida; order Pinales; family Pinaceae; genus Pinus; species Pinus taeda. The sequence goes on along the minus strand of APFE031647639.1, from coordinate 92,967 downwards.
CCGCACACGCATCTGTCCAGGTGGGTACAAGCATATGGTTAACAACCTGCATGGATGCATATGAGCTTCATGTTGGGAAATATGGTTAATAAGCTTGTGTTGGGGGTGGGGGTGGGGAATAAATGAATGGCTCTTCAAGTTAGAACGATAGGGTGTGGAGAGAATGAGTGCGTAGAAGGTTATCCACGCAGAACCATTTAATGAGATGTACGAAGCACTGAACAAGGCATATAATGTGCAGCAAAGTGATTGGGACTTGCACATACTAGCAGTTTTATGGGTTTATATGGCAATGTGCAAGACACTGATGGAACAAATGCCTTGTAGGCTGGCCTATGGAGTGAATGTTCTAATGCCAATGGAGTCTATCATGGCTATTTTGCACATAGTAGCACTGATAGATATAACAGATTATGAAGCCTTGGAAGAAGGGATCGTGTAGTTGGATGAAGAAGAATGCCCGGGACTGGATGAAGAGATCCAACAGGGTGATCTTAAGCTCTGAGAACTCGTGAAGGAAAAATTTTGGTTAAGGGTGAAAAAAACCATGACAGAAGAAGAAGTCAAGAAGCTTAAGGAAGGAATAAAGAAGGACTTTCTTGATAAAAAGGTCGTGATGATAAGACAAGAGGCGCACAGATCTATTGACAAATTTAGGAGCTACTACCAAGAGTTGATCAGTGTGATGCCTTGGATCAGGCCATATATTACTAAAGGGATCACTGATGGTGGCGCGATGCAGATTGTAAAATGTGTGATGTAGATAGTAAAGTTAAAAGTCAAACTGTTCCTAGGACAAGTGATTGATGGTCAGTTGAAGCCGTATACAGGTGGCATTGACACCTGACTAGCCATGGGAAGAACAGTCTTAGTGTTCCAGATAGTTAGAAGGAGGCATGGGACTATAAACTACTCTACCTGAGAACTGCGTGATGTCAGGGCTATGCGCAGGAGCGAAGTGTCACAGGGTCCATGACAATGCAATGGTAGCTATGCTATCATATAGGTTGGCAGGAAAGTGGTTGTTAAAGTCACTATTTATGATGTGATGCTTGGTTTGAGACCAAATGGAGCAGGTGGCAGGAATTTAATGCAGGCTTTATGGGCTAGATTTGGGAAAATATGTTGCCAAGGGAGCATTAATGAACCAAATTTGGGCAGAATGGTCGAATTCAAATTCAAAAGGTGCTATAAATTGCAAAGCACTACCCAACAAACAACACTTGGCCATTTGAGAATTGAGCTATTGCGCGCCCAGAGATTTATGAACCCAGATCTGTTTGAGTTTTTGAAGTTGAAGATGTTGTTTGAGTACTTACCTAAGCCGTTGAGAGATTTGTTGAACTATAGTATGACCACACCAGAGGAAGCCATGGATATCGACTAAATGACCGTTGAAGAGGCCACGTAGGCCACGACAATAGGAGATGACCCTAAGAGTGTCAAGATAGTCGTGGAAATCCCTAGATCACTATGCATGCCGAGACCCAATAAAGATAAGCAGCCCATGGTCTTGGTGCATGTGTCCCCTAGAAACCCGTTGTGAACTAAACTGATCAGGGAAGAAAAGGGGAAAGTGGTTAATCTATAAATTGATGAAGAGGAGGAAGACCTTGAGGAAATCCTTGTTGAACAGGAGAAGGACAAAGACATGGAGGTGGAAAGTGAGGGCGCGGATCCTCTAACCAGGCTGCCCATGTATTTTCCTCCGTGGAAGGGAAAGGCAAGGGTGCCCAAGGACCTAGATGAGAGCAAGAGTTATCTACAGATTTCGCTGCTACCTAACGATATCGTTTTTGAAGGAGCACACTTGGGATGGGTTCCGAGTCTAAAGTTTGAAGACTTCAATCTCACAGACCACAAAAAGTTCCCACACTTGGCAACCACGCATCTCATGAAGTCGAAGAAAAGCATTGCAGTGGGAGTCATAGAGTTGGAGCCGCACAAGTGGTTGCGCAGAGTAGAGAAAGCAAGGTTGTTGAACCTACTTTGGGTGCTGCATTACCATCATGCCCCAATAGCTATCTTTGTCACTAGGGAGCTACTCTGCATGGTGCATGATGGGTGTTTGTGGCTAGAGGAGCCCATCCCCATCATGGAGCACCTGATTCATAGAATTACCCAACTCCCTTGCAAGGGGGAGGACCCAGTGGATATTTTTGAGGGTAAGAGCATCGACTTGGCCATCGCAGAGGCCATGAAGGCAAAATTCAAGTTGGAGAAGAAGAAGAGAGGGTACACGATCTCCAGTATCAACAATAAGGCAATCAAATTTGCGACCTAGATATTGGTGGGCAAGGTTATGCGGAAGATTCACACGGATGAGGTGCCTGCGCCGGTGGTAGCACTTGTTGTGTAGTGTGTAGAGGGAATCTAGTTTAACTGGTCAGAGTACCTGGGCAAGGAGTTCCTAGAGAATTATCGTGAGGCACAGGAATAGGGGAAGACCTTCCAGTATGCATGGCTTCTACTGTCAATAGTGATGGTATCTTGGGAGGTGCCCCAGGACAGCCAGTTCCCCACAGTTACGTAGGATCTTATGGAGGCAAAAAAGTATGCTTCATGGTGTGACACTAAAGACGCACAAAGGATCTAAGGCAGTAAGATATTTTGGGTGTTCATGGAGATGAACATTAGAATGGGTACTAACTGCAAGCTTTGTTATCACCCACTATCTAAAATAGCCTACAAAGCTTCACAAGGTTCAAGGTAGACTTTCATCACGTGTACATCATAGCGCACAAGGACCCTATGAAAAAGTGGAATGAACTATCATACCTAACCATAGACGATGTTATATTCACTTTGCTTTATTCATGGCCACTGGAGTGGCGCGCTCTAGCCATCTCTGCGATGGAAACAGAAAAGTCTGCTACACAACAGAAGAAGGAGGAGGCAAAACTGTGGATGGCGCAGTTGGTAGAGAAGAGAAGAAAAGAGGCAATAGCAGCAAAGGCACAGGAGGTGCAGGACATTGCGAAGGCAACAATAGAACAATAGAAGGTAGCCATAGAACAACAAGAGGCAGTAGAGAAGGAATGCGAGGGCCATAAGTCATTGTCGCCCGAGGAAGAGCCCAAGATAGAGGTAGGTGGTGTGTACCCAGAAATAGCATCAATAGTGTTGAAGCGCCAGTGGCCAAGAGAGCAAGTGGGGCCACGAAAGAAGTTAAAAGCTTCTAAGACTTATTTTGACCCGATCAGCCTCACCGAAGGAGATATCCATGATAGAGGGGAGAAAATGTGCTATGTCACCATGGAGGCCCTCCAACATCTCACAGAGGATAATTAGATTGTGTTGGGGGCCCTCCGGGCACAAATACAGGAGTCACAGGTGCACACTCCTTAGACTGGTACTCTCTCGACCAGCCTTGTAGTAGGAATGACCGCTGCTGAGGAAATGTTGCACACCCGCATGACCAACACCATAGTGCTACCAGGGGGCACTGGTTACAAAGAATGAGGCCGGCATGCCTATGGTCAATGTTTTTAAGGGAGTAGGGGTCAACATGGTTGTGCTCCCTCGGGAGACACTCTATGTCCCATAGGATGGAGTAACTCTAGAATTGTGGGTTAGGGAGGATCGCGCTTTATAGGTGTTGAGCGAGCAAAAAATTAATATGGAACAACTGAGCCTGTAGTGCAACGTGATAGTGGTGTGAAACCAACAAATGGTGCAGGTGGTTGAGGAGGCCTGTGAGATGGTCTTTGAGTTGACCATCCCAGCAGAGGCACTAGTAGAGGCACGCATCCAAAGGTTATAAGTAGGGGTGCATGAGGCATGAGAAGAGATGGCTAGGGTTTAGATGGAGCTGAACCTTTAGATAATAGAGCTATAGTTGAAGGCATAGCCTTCAACTCCTCCTAAGGTAAGGGAATAGTGCGCCAGTGCCATTACATTGGGGATGGAGGAGATCAACAGTGCAGTGAAGGAATACACCAAAATGTTGGAAGAGTCATTCGCAGTCCTCACCACTCTGCAAGAAGACCCAAATAGACAATGCTTAGAAATAGAGGCACCTGAGCTACAACAAAGATATGATGATATAAAAGGGATTGCACAAACGGTGGTCTTTACACAGAGGCTTGCATAGATGCAAGAGACCAAAATGATTAAGGAGCAAGTAGACATAGTGTGACATAAAGAAGAGGTTTTGCAGGCGCATTTCCAGCCTTGGATCGATGAGTCATTCGTCATTACAACCTCAATTGAAGACAAGCTTGTGCAGATGCAGGTAACGCACGAGAAGATACAAGGAAGTTGTTCAGATATAACAGTCTTTGAATAATGCATGTAGGAGATATAATAGGCGGCTGCTCAGTGCGTTGCCAATCTTACTATAGTTCAGTTAGAGTTGGGTGGTCTTTGCATGAAGATCTCCACACTAATAGAGTGACTCGAGGGCGAGTCACGATGTTTTTGTTGGGGGCCTCTTGGGCACGAGATCCCCCAAGGCAAGCTTTGGGGCTAAAAGCCCAGACTTTGACCAAATCCGATGTAAAGACTCCGCATTTTATGGGTGTGGAGTGTGAAGATTATAAATGAGTCATAGGGTTGTCTATCCTCATTTTTGTAATTCAATGTCAGCTTTACAGATCTACCCATGGTGCACGAACCATGGGATTTTATAAATAGAGAAAGGCTCTAAGTTGTAAATAAGGAAGAGAAGTGGAAGTAATAGATCAAGAATTGAGTCTTATCTAAGTGTAGAGTCGAGTCTTTGGGTTGTAGTGTAGGAAAAGGCTCTGTAGATGGGTGTGTAGAGGCCTAGTAGTCTGCAGTTGAGTCTGTGGACCCCTATAACTAAGTATGCAGGGCGAGTCGAGTCTCTAACCTTTAGAGAAGTATTAAAGAGAAGATTTACCTCATTTTTGTGTATCTTTTTCCTATTTTATGCATTGAATGTATTGGACATAAATTGAATTTCTATTGTTTACATGATGTGCGAGCTTATATGAATGTGTTGATGAAGTGAATATAAGATAACGTATCTATTTACGTGAAGATAACTAATTTTTATAATAATATAAGTAAGATCCGCGGTATAACTTGGGGAAGTAGCGCAGATCACCGCTAGGGCAATGTGAAATCACCTTAGCCCTTGGTGAGGGCTACATGAAGGTGATTATATTAGATTGTGAAGGCCTCGTAGGTCAAGATAGTGTGTGAAAGTATTCACAGTTGGACTAAACCAACCCCCCATACCCCTCATACTGCTTTGCGTGAGACCTCAATTCAAGCTCCGCGGGCTGTTGCCGAAAGGGCCAGTAGTGAAGGGATTTTTTTGGCTAATTAACTTCGAACCTGGGTCAAGCCCCCTCAAGCCAACACCGCCACATACCAAATGCTTGTGGATGGAAAAAAAGTACAAAACTTCCACCGATAGGATGCATTATAATGCTACCTAGGCCACTTTTTTGTTCCTTGAAGCGACCATCCCAAGCTAAATTGGGAGGCGTACAACAATCGAGTTACATGAAACTTTAATGTAGAAAAAATTGTGGCAGTACTACATAAGTATTTTTATTGGCTAAAACTTCAACATGATGTTGGAAAATATATTAGATCCTGTAGTGCTTGTGCCATTTATAAGCCAACCATCCAGATGCAAGGCACGTATAGTCCTCTCGCTACTTCTAAACAACCCTAGGAATCCATCTCCATGGAATATCTGTATGGACTCCCTTCCACCAACCATGATAATGCTTGTGTATTTGTGGTTGTGGATATATTTCCTAAGATGGCTATATTGGTGGCTTGTAAAAAGCATATTATAACAGAGGACACTGCCAAACTATTCTTCAAACAAGAGTGGATACATTTTGGGATCACATAGACCATTATATTAGACTAGGATAGTAGGTTCCTAATCACATTCTAGTTGAGCGTCTAGTTATTATCGGACACCAAGCTCACCAAGTTGACTGCATTCCATCCCAAGACTAATGGATAGAAAAATATTGTGAATAGGATTATAGTGCATATACTACACATGTACAACTCCAAGAATCCACGAACCTAGGATGAGATCTTTCTCAATATGTAGCAGAACTATAACAAATCTCTTCATAGCTCGACTAGCCACAATCCCTTTCAAGTTGGTATGGGATTTCAACCATTATGTCTTATTTATGTTCTCATGCCTCATGTGACTACATAGGTGACGAGTCCCATCAATAGGCATATTTTTAAGATTATCATGCCATCCTCCAGCCTTAAAACTATCCTTCTCTCACACTAATTCACATTTGTGTTAGATTATGCTTAACAGGAGGAGTAAAAGTTGTTTTTCATAGTATGTGGCCTAATGTGGTTTAGTTGCAGGAAAAAGAAGCATGTTTTAGGCAATTACCATGGAGGGGTTTGATGGGGACAACTATAAGATAATCTAGGGGGTTTGTCTACCTCCTTAACTCTTTAACTCGGCTTGGGATCATAATATCCTCTCTCACTAGTTCGAATTCATTGGCAGTCGAGTAACTCCCAGTACAAGTGAAGCTCAAGAGGAACACAATCCACCATTTCTGAGATCAAGGAGAGAAGCAATCCTAATTTCAAGGAGTTGCTATTAGCTACCCCTTTTTATAAATAAATAATATGAAAATTTCATTAGGATTCAAAGTTTTGATTCAGCTAGGTGTAGCTATTGAGCTTAGAGCTTGACTTTGTCATTTTGAACTTTTATGTGATGTATAGGAACTTTACTTTCTGATAATGAGAAGTTGGTTATTAAGATGTATTTGAGTTAGTTTTAGAGGATTGAGAAACTTGGGTTTAGGCCCAACCCAAAGGATTTGGTCCCTCTTTTGTACTTGTGTTTTGTTCTTGATTCCAAGCAGTTCATAGTTTCTTTCATTTCAGTAGAGATTAAGTTATAAAAACCTGTGGTTGTAAGCTTCTACGTCAACTCTCTTGTGGGAGAATGAGTGGAAGGATTCACAACCTTAGTCTAAAGGTATTGTTTTATGATTTCTTGGAAATAGATGAATGTTATTTGTTCTACTTTACATTTTCCTTATGTAGCTTAGAAGTTAGTTTAGTGACTAGATTAGTCTTATGGCATAAAATAAATGTTATTTGAATTCAACTCGTATTTTCCTTCATACGCTATATCACTTTTTTAATTACCAATGGATGTATGCATGTGATTGGTTTCAAGGATGTATTGGTTTGCATGAGAGGGCACCTCTTCCACTTCAATCTTAGACTCCTCCATCTTCCCTTTCCACTCCTCAATTTCATCCCAAAACTCTATTTCAATCAGACACTTTTCCTAGTAAACTTAGCACACCGTGAGCATTCATCCTAGTGCAACACAAACCTCTGATAAGCCATGGGATTGGCTAGGGGTCTCAACCCAACCTTCCTTCATTCTCTTTAACCTCCATCCACCTCTCCATACTCTAAAGACATCATTTTCACCCTAGAAAGCCTCTCGAAACCCCTCCTGTAGCAATGCATGACCTCTTGTAGTAGCCACTTGTAGCAAACCTATAGCACCACTTTTCTTCACTAGTTTTGATCCCCACTTCAAACTTAGCTCATTCAAGATGAATAATGACCCCAAGTTGTGATTTCATGATAAGGGGAAGCCCCTAGGCCACTCCAACCATTCCATTTCCTCACTGTAGAGTAGAATTAGTTTTTTAATCATGAGTATGATGCAAGTTAGGTTTATGATTTTCGAGCAAGTGTGAAATAGGTAGATGATAGATGCAATTATGTTTGTAGTTTATGAATTATGCAAGATACGATTTCTTTCTACAAGTAGATTATCCCTTATCCTTTCATGAATTGATTTATTAGCATTTACAAGTTGAGAAGATGGCATTTCCACTCTCATAGATAGAATTAGTTTCTAGTTGTATTGTCATCAACAAGCTTTCATTATTGTTGAGTAGGAGGAATAGTATTTGGGAAATTTGATCCAATTTCATGAATGAGGGTGGCATCAATAGAATCCAATCTGCTATGTTTATAGCACTGTGACATCTAAGTTTGTATGAACCCCAGGTTGATAATTTGAATTGAGGAGCCCTTGGGAATTGCAACATTCTTGGTGCAATACCAGGGCTCACTAATAGGAAAAATATACACATGCATAGTTTGAGGTAGATAAAACAACAATATTTATTGAATGTATCCAAAACATCCACGATTAGGTTCATGACATCTTAGATAAATCCAATTCCAAGTATAAACAATGATATGATCAACATCAGGTGTCACATAAGTTTCAGGTGGGCGACAAATTTTGGTTACATTTACAAAAAAGGTTCCTTGTTAGAGACCATAGGAAGCTTTGACCACTCTAATTTGGTCCCTACACAATCACCAAGGTTGTGGGAGAGAATGCTTTCAAGATAAATATTCCCCCATTCCTTGGTTTGTACCTTGTGTTCAATGTGGACCACATTCAACCATACTTTCCACAATTGCTAGACACATCAGATATTGCTGAGCAACTGACATCAAAAGAGCTCAATCCAGATTGCATGGAATAGACAACGATTGATCAAATTATGGACACACAGATTAAGAGAACTCATCAACAAATGATCCAACTATATCGGGTTGTCAAAGCTGACCAACTCTTGCACCATGGGAAGTGGCTCACCAGGGACCAATTTCAACAGAACTTTCCTCATATCACAGAGGCACTAAACACAATGGGGAACATTACTTTCCAAGGGGGGAGGATTGATCCAAGTGGATATTGGTGGACACGTGCCTATTCCACCTAGACCCCCAACATTGTTTCTTTTAGTTTCCTTAATTGTAACACAATTTACTATTTTTGGCAGTTTTTTGGGTCCTAAACTTCTGGAGCCATTTTTAAGCCCTAAACGACATTTTTTTGAAAAACATGCCAAGCCTAAAATTTATGGGCAAGGGATTTCCCAGATTGTTTTTTTTGTCCTCGGATAGATATTTTTGACGAGGTATTACAAATGCCAAACAAATATCATATGACAAAACTACAACCCTCGGAAGTTAACGTTCCAAGAAATCCCAAGAAGGCCTACAAACTTTTGGAACTTCATCTCCTAGGGTTGGGTTTTTGTATGTTTAGGGTTTCCCATTGTTTCTCATAATAAAATTTCCTCCAAGCCTCATTGTAAAATAGTTTAGAAGGCATGTAACCATCACATGTCTTCTCATAGATAAGCTACCAATTCCTGAGGTAGTTTATTTCCATTTTGTATGTAAACAATTTGAGTATTGGTTATTAATGAATTGAAGTTAGTTTTGATTGTAGCTTTGTGTTTCCATTTAAGTCCATATTTCATTTTTTTCTTGCATAAATATTGATCAAACAATATCACTTTTTGTCACTCATGTTCAACCATAGACCACCTTAGTTAGCCATAGTTAGACATGGTGAACCTTGGTTAACCATGGTCAAATATGATCAAGTGTGGTCAACTTTGGTAAATCATACTTGACCTTGAACAAGTCACATTCTTCCCACTCCTCAAGTCCTACCATGGTAAACCATGTTTCAAGGTTGCCATGCTTGAACATCATCAACCATTAACAACTATGATCAAAAATAGAAAACCATATTCAACTATGGTTAGCCATGGTCAACCATGGTCAATTATGACCAAACATGGACAACCGTGTTACAATTAATATTATTAATATAATAATATTATTATATGTAACAACTCACCTTATTATAATGTTATTAAATTAACATTGATATTAATGTTAAGATTAATACTAATACTAGCACTAATATCACCTAATACTAAAATTAAAACTAAAATAATTAATAATATTAATAATATTATAAATAACATCATTAAATAGCATTAACAATGTTACATTGCTAGTATTAATATATTAATTATAGCATAAATATACTATTAATATCATTAATATAATAATATTATTATATGTAACAAATCACATGGTTAGTAATGTGATTTGTATAATCGTAATAATAATATATTATTATTATATGTAACAACTCAACAATGCTTAACAATGGTCACCACAATCAACCATGGCCACCATAATTAACCATGACAAATCAAATTAGCTATGGTTAACCAAGCCAACCATGCAAAAAATTGTCAAATCATGTTCATCCATGGTCAAAATGGCAATAACATGGTCATCATTCCCAAACAAAGTCAACCATGGTCAACCATCATCAAACATGGAAAACCATAGTAAACTATGGTCAACTATGATCAATAATGCCAAACAGAGTCAACCACGATCAACCATCACCAACTATGATTAAACATGGACAACCAAGGTCAACCATGTTACTATTAATATCATTAATATAATAATATTATTATATGTAACACCTTACCTTATTATCATATTATAATGCTTTTATTGATGCTATTACGCTAACATCATTATTGAGATTGACATTAATATTAATGTTAAGATTATTACTTATATCATTAATATTATTAATATTGTTATTAGTAGCCATTATTAACAATAATATATATATTAATTATAACATAAATATACTATTACTATCACTAATATAATAATATTATTATTTCTAAATAATCTCATGGGTAACAATGTGATTTATATGATAATAATAAAAATATAATATTATATATGTAACAACTAAATATTGGTTAACCATGGGCACCATAACTAACTATGATCAACAAAGTTAGTCGTGGGTAACCAAGTAAACCAAGGTCAGCAAACTCAAACATCATCATACATGGTCAAGCATTGTCTATCATTTTCAATTATTGTCGCACATGTTCAACCATAGACAACCTTAGTTAGCAATTGTCAACCATGGCCAACCCAAGTCTCTGTGGTTGAAGACGGTCAACCATAATCTTTTAGAGAAAACTATGTTCAACGATGGCTAAATAGAGTGCACCATGGTCAACCATCATAAAACATGGACAACCATGTTACTATTAATGTCATTAATATAATAATAATATTATATATAACAACTTGAGACCTTATTATAATATTATAATGTTACATTAACATCAATAATAACATTAACATTAATGTTAATGTTAAGAATAATACTAATATCATTAATGTTAATAGTAATATTATTGGTAAGATAATTAGTAATGATAATTGTATACATTATTAACAATAACATATTAATTATAATGCAAACATACTATTAATAATAAGAATAATACTGATATTAAATAGTAATAGGTTAATTATAACATAAATATAAGATAAATAACCATAATATAATAATAGAATATATTATTATATGTAACAACTTAACAATGGTTAACCATGATCACCATAATCAACCATGGCCACCATAACTAACCATGACGAAGCATATTAACAATGGTAAACCAAGCCAATCATGGTCAAAGAAATTCAACCATAGACAACATTAATGATCCATACTTAACCTTTGTCACACAAGTTTGACAATAAGCAACCTTAGTTAGCAATAATCAACCATGGTCATCTCTAGTCAACCATAGTCAAGCTTGAAAAACCCATGTTCTTCTCACTCCTCACAGCCTCCCATGGTCAACCAAGGTTGGAATGGTCAAACATGGTCAACCCATATCTCCATGTTTAAACATGGTCAACGATGGCCATCCATTGTCTACATGGGCAACCATAATCTATCAAATAAAACTATGGTCAACCATGGATATATTTTTCAAACCATGTTCCCCATGGTCAATATGGTCAAACAATGGTCCTTATACCCAAATTGAGTTAACAATGGCTAATCATTGTCAACTATGATCAAACATGGACAACCATGGTCAAACACATTACTATTAATAATAAAAATATAATAATAATATTATATGTAACAAATCAACTTATTATAACATCATAATGTAATTATTGATGTTATTACATTAACGCCAATAATAACATTAATATTAATGTTAATATTAATTTTAATATTAGTACTAAAATGACATAATATTAAGACTAATACTAATACCATCAATATTGATAAAAATAGTATTAGTAACTTTTCTTTTCATTCTTCTATGTGGTTCATGGACCCCAGAGATCGATGACTACTATGTTTGCAAAATATTTGCGCAAAAAATATCCCCTAATGGGATCACTTCCTATCAACTCAACAATGGAGCTTGTCCCTAAGAGTGTCAAGAGAATTGAACCCATGACCTCTCAATAGCAAAGGTGATTTAACGAAGAGGAATCAACCAATTGAGCTAATCCTCGAGGCTAATAATATTATTAGTAACATCGTTAATAACATTAACAATGTTACATTATTAAGCGTAATATATAATGATTTGTTGGAAATAATACTGAGAGGGGGGGGGGGGGGTGAATCAATATTTGCAGATCAATAACTTTTTTATTTCCATAATCAAATTTATATATGCTACTTCAGTGAAGGGAACTTGCATGTGCACGCAACTGTTATTAAGGCAACCAACGTATATTTAGTGAACTTATGATTCAGTTAATTCATCATATGTTTATCTTTAATCTGTGCATCAATACTTTATTAAACATTAAACAATAACCATGTGCATTTAATTATAGAATGAACCATCACACATAAGCAACACACATGAACACCATGATCTATGGTGGAAACCCAATGTGGGTGAAAACCACCTACTACTGTAATCTCTATCTTCTCTTACTAATAAGAAAATATATTTACAATCTTGTACTGGTGCAGAGTCATACCAGTATGCAGGCTTCTACCTATAGAAGGTTTTAACCTTTTCTCATTCTCCAGCTTCTACTGGAAGGAAGCTACACCCCCTAGCTCTTGTACTAGCCGATATGTTTACTAGTACGTAAGCGCCGACCTACAAAAGGCTATGACCTTGTTTCTTCCTCTAGGGACCACATTTCATAAATTTTTAGACTGGATGCTCCTATTACACAACAATACACATGAAGCCCTTGTTTCATCCAATTTCCATACTGGACCCATCAACAACATTGAAGTTTAGAATTAATCACCATTGCAATACAACCATCAACTACATCTGCATCAACCAATCACTGAAACTCAATCATCACTCTGAATCAACCAAACACAATCAATCACTAACAACCTCTGAACCTCTGACACAAGTGAATCAACCATTCATTCATACTTAATCAACTTCAACAAATTATTTGGAACATATTTATCATTGTAACTAGTACAGAGATCTTAACGTAGAACACTGCATCATCATTTAGAACCAGTTGTAACCTCAAAACCATGCATCAGAATGTATACACAACTTGGAAGAGCCAAACCAGAGTGTATACACAACTTCACCAAAGCGAACCAGTGTATAGATTTCCAAATATTTTACTTATAACTTCGCTGCACTTCCCGACTTCAGATATACACAGATCATCACATATAAAGGATAAAACATGTGTTAGCAATCAGATCTAGCCCATCGAATCACATAATGATAAGCCATTATGATATTGATCCATCATTAGATCTCATCCATGATCACTGAAGCAAATCACAATCAATCAATCTGAACATTCAGAACAATGTCACCAAAATGTAGTCACCAAAACATAAAGAAAAACCCATAATTTTGCATCAACAACCAGAACTAACTATAACTTCAAACATCATAGTTCACAAGGTATACACTACTATGATGTGTCGAACCAGCATGTATACACACTTTTACCAAAGCAAAACATTGTACATATATGCAAATACTAATCTAGACATTCTAGACTTCAGGCATACCCAGATCATATCATTTACAGAACAAAACATGCATCAGTATTCAGATCTAGACTATCCATGATCAAACCACATAATGATAATACATTTAAGGCTCTATGATCCCAATCCATCGACCATTATCAACCACATAGGTGCATTGTTAGATTATGTCAAGCGAAGCATCAGAAGCTCATAACCTATATACATGATCTAACACTTCAGAAGATATTCAATACTTGCACCCTCTGGCCTAATGATCTTCTCCTCCTTATATAGTTTTAGCCCTTTCTCAATACCTTGGACCAAAACTAGTTAGGACCAATACCTAGGGTCAATACCTCAGACCAAATACCTTGGATCAATACCTTGGACCAAAATACCTTGGACTAAATACCTTGGACCAAAACCTTGGTTTTCCAACATGTACTTGCCTTTCCTCCTATGAAAGTGCGTGTATATGTATACGCTCCTTTTTTTCTATGAATATGCATGTATATGCTCTTTTTCTACAGTGAACGCATGTATACAACTTAACATACTTGAAAATGTCCTTTTTATTCAACTTCTTGATTTTGATCTGTACTCCTTTGTTCCTTCATCCTATTCTTTTGTATCATTACTTTGTTCCCTCTGAATAGACCTGTTATAATTTGATTTGCCTTCTGAACTGATTCCTTTGAACTGCCCTACCTTTTGTCATATCTGTAAACACAACTATCATGCATTTTGTCACATATGATATCTCTCTTGTAGATTCATCTAGATACATAGATTCATCTAGTTACCATATACAAGTGAGTTGTTCTGCTATAAGTGGGTTGCCATCAAGTACAACACATGCATCATAATGCCAACAATCTCCCCCTTTAGACTTGATGGAAACCATGTTGGTGTTGATTACTGCAAGCTATAGAAACTATTAGAGATAACAAGAAACACCAAAATACTTTCCCCTTTTGACATTAAGGGAAACGGGCGGACCAAGATATTCTCCCCCTTTGATATCAAGGGAAAAAGGCTAGCCAAAATGAAGAATTTCATATCTGAATAGCTAAATATAAACATCAATCATGCTCCCCCTAGGCACATGCTGAATTCTCTAATTGAAATCACCCTTTGTTTATGGCGAGATGCACTATATCATCCATGATCCCCCTAAGCACATGCAGAGTCTACAAATATTTTCCAAAAGAATAACATAACTCTATAACTCAACTAAGGCCTTCCTATCATCAATGACTCATACATACATCAATCTCCCAACCAAGTGGGTATATATCGAATTTGACTCAACCTCCCAACCAACTGGGGATATACCAATTTATACATGATTGAAATATAACAATTATTATATCATCCTTCCCATGCATAGTGGGGGTACAAATTACATCATATGACCAAAAAGGACTCATCTAAAGAATATGACAGACATAGACACATTATTACATCATGGGTCTTTATATGACCTTTACATCAAATGATATACATGACATTTATAACAAGGACCAAATATCTAAATAAGACCATGGTAGTCATCAGCAACTATCATACATCATGTATGATCTACACCATAAGCATTTGTCAACAACATCCAGACCAGTAACTTGTAGATGTTCATCATTAGTTCCCAAGATATGACAGTGTAAATATAATCAACCTGTGACAAAGTATGTCACATATAGATATCAACTCATCCTATTGATCTCATAAAGATCAACTTGATTTGTTTCCTTAGTAAAAGGAGCCTTATCATAACCTTCCATGAATTAACTAAGCATACGTCATATCTCCAAGCAATAGCACAAAATCATTCACTTGATATCATATGTATGTGAAAACACCATAGTCATCATCTATGATCATAACATCATCATCAAGAACTTCATGATCTTTCCACAAGAACCTTCAATATATCAACCATGTATCATCACTAGGGAACATCCCACATCTACTAAGAATCAACCATGATAATCAACATATGTGAGTATCAACCTATCATCATAAGGTAAGTAAGCGATGTCTTCGAATATCCATGTCTTCAAATAGCTATGTCTTCATGTGACCTGCAATAACACCATTCTCTTGGCCAATTAAAAATGTTTATCAATATGAAACTTAAGTAATCATCCATTTGTCCAACATAATGTGTATCCATCAATTATGTATCTAGCAAACCACGATCACATGGTCATTTGTCTAGCTTTCTTGATACCATCAACAACAACAATTCTCAATGATGTGAGAGCCAAGAACTATAGGAATCGTGAATCATAACTACGCCATATGCATCTTTGAAGGCATGATGACACCAATATAAAAGAAACGAGTGGCTTATCATCAAATAATGAAGTTGTGTACTCAAGCCTTGTACTTCTCCTTGTCCTTACCAAGATCACCATGTAAGAAACATATATTTACTGTACACATAATAAAAAAATCATCCACAATCATCCATAAATCTGATCTAAATAACAACTATGTAACCCCAAGCAATACAAGTAGCATCTGAGATTTATCATGGGAAACTCATAACCGTCACATAGAAAGATGTATCATTTAAACACTTTAGTGACATAATCATCATAATCATTGATTAGGTGAAAAAGACTTCTAAACATAATGGAAACAATGCTTTATTCGAACCATAGCATGTTCTCCCCTTTAACCTATTTTACCTGTTCACTGTCAAATCTGATCATTGCATATATCAGTAAGAATTATCAAGGCATCATGATCAATCATATATACATCAAGTTTCAACAACTTGTAAGGATCAAAAGCACTTCTAAATAATTGTTGTGTGTGGAGCATGAGTTTTTAGAGGTCTTTGTTGCAGCCAGATGTATACCTCAGGAAGTTTGTACACCCCTCCACGCGGGGGGGTGCGGAGGGGGGACTTGTCACCCCCGCGGGGGTCCAGGGGGGCCGATCCCCCCCGGCTGGGGGGTCCGGGGGCCAGCGGTCCCTCGGCAGAGGCTCAGGGGCAACGCCCCCGAAGCTAAAAATATATGTAAATTTGCCTTGTAAAAATATAGTAATTTCTAGTCAATCTGGGCCGTCCATTAGGCGGATGATCTGACGGTAGAACTTATGTTTAGTTTAGGGTTTTTTTCCCTAGAAGGAAACCCCTCTCTTTGTATGAGGCATTGTATTGAGGCTGGGAGATAGGTGTGTATTCCATTGTGAGCGAGATACATAGAGGTAGACTGTGAGAGAAGACAGAGGATATACAGCGGATTTGTTGTAGGTTGTGTCTCTTCATTTTGCTGGATAATAGAAAGGAAGGACTGGCTGTTCAGGGTGGACGTAGCCCAAACTGGGTGAACCACATATATCTGTGTCTCTCTTGTTTTGTGCGTTTTTTTCTGTGTTTATATTTCTACAATATTTTATGCGTTCCATTGCTTCGTAATATATAATATTCTAACAATAACATCCATAGACTATAGTCATCTATCATCACGACAAAAAAGATAACTGATAATTGTCTGAATCATATTAAATAAGTTTTTCTAAGTCTGTCCCACTGCATTTTTCCTCAAACTACATATACACAACTATGCAACTTCTAACTTGATGTGACTTGTCTTCACGAAACTTGCGTATGTGATTTAGAACATTAAAGTTTCACACTTTCAGATCCCCTTGAGTCTGTTATTTCTGTACACTATGCCACACCACATTTTTGTGATTGTACTTCCTTCTTCTTCCATATCGTCGAGTGTGATGATGTTTTCTCCTTTTAGTATGGTGCCCAAAATTTTCTCCTTCATTCATTTGCTATATGTCCAAACTTGTCACATGCATAACATCTTACATGTTTCATATTCCTTCTATAGTAGTCAATGGCTTTGTGACCAAACATATTGCCACAAAAACAATATCCCTTAAAGCACCTAGAAGCTAATGATCTTTCTGTGTGACAGTCTTGAACCATTCTACTTCTACATCTTGCTGCAACATGTCCAAAATTATGACATATAAAACATTCAACATTATTCATTTTGAAATAACTGATTATTACTTCCATAGTTACGAGTAAAAGATTTTCTTTGAAGAATTTCTATCCTTGGTTGTTGAGGGGGTTGACTTCTCATCTCCTTGTTGAGCATTTCAAATTTTGCATTAGATTTCCTTGCCTCACCTTGTGATTTGGATTCACTTTCGATAGATTCATGAAAACCAAGACTAGTTTTGATGGTAGGAGACCTTTGACTACTAAGAATATCATCCAAAATCTTAGTACTATCCTGAAATCGTAAAAGCTTAGCCTTTTCTTCTAATTTACCTTTTAGGATATTTACCTCAACTTGATATTGCTCTTCCTTTTCAAGATACTACTTCTTCATGATTTCTTCAGCTTTTCTTCCTTGTTCCACTTGTTTCCTTAATTTGAGAACTTCCTTTTCTTGTTCTTCAAGAGCTTGGAGTAGTTCTTCATTATGTGTATTTGATTTTTCAAGGTCTTCTTTTAGAGAGAGGATCTTAGCTTCAAGGCTTTCATTGTAATTGGATCTATCTTTAAGTTTCTTTATTGTTGTGCTCCTTTTATTTACTGCATTTCTTAATGATGTCACTTCATCCTGCAACTTTTGACATTAATCTTCCTTTTCCTTGTACTGCTTCCTTACTTTGTTTCCTTCCTCCAGTTGAGCTTTTATTTTGGTAGCTTCTTCTTTGAAGGCACACTCCCTTTTGTCCAATAGATCTTGTTGATCTCTAATTTTGTCTGTGAGTTTTTTAAATTATGCCTCTATTTGATATCCTTCTCTTTCACCCATAAGAGCAAATTCATTTGTTTCACTGTCACTTTCATCATCTTCAAATGAACAGAGAAATGTATCACCAGAGGATAACAAATTCATACCCGATAGTTCTTTTTCTTGTTCATCTTCATTCTATGGTGATTTTGAATCTGAAGAGTTACTTCCACATAATCCCCAATCATCTCTCCCACTGTTACAGTTCCTTTGAGATGCATTCTTATTTTGAGGTTCTTTCTTCTTTCCCATTGTTTCTATGGATCTCCCTCAAGTGATCAAGCTTCTGCCAAAGGACCTACTCTAATACTAATTATTGGAAATCATACTGAGAGCGAGGTTGAATCAGTATTTGCAAATCAATAACCTTTTCATTTCCATAACCAGATTTATATACGCTACTTCAGTGAAGGGAACTCGCATGTGCACGCAACTATTATTAAGGAAACCAACATATATCTAGTGAACTTATGGTTTAGTTAATTCATCATGTGTTGATCTTTAATCTGTGCATCAGTACTTTATTAAACATTAAACAGTAACCATGTGCAGTTAATAACATAATGAACCATCACACATAAGCAACACACATGAACACTAAGATTTAAGGTGGAAACAATGTGGGTGAAAACCACTTGCTTCTGTTGTCTTTGTCTTCTTTTAATAATAAGAAAATCTTTTTACAATCTTGTACTGGTGCATACTCATACTAGTACAAAAGCTTCTACTTACACAAGGTTTTAACCTTCTCTCATTCTTCAGCTTCTATTGGAAGGGAGCTACAGCCCCCTAGCTCTTGTACTAGCCGATATGTTTTACTAGTATATAGGCGCCGACCTACAGAAAGCTACAACCTTATTTCTTCCTCCAGGGACAACATTTCATAAATTTTCAAACTGGATGCTCTTAGTACACAACAATAATCATATAGGCCTTGTTTCATCCAATTTTCATACTGGACCCATCAACAACATTGAAGCTTAGAATTAATCACCATTGCAATACAAACATCAACTACATCTGCATCAACCAATCATTGAAACTCAATCATCACTCTCTGAATCAACCAAACTAAATCAATCACTGAAAACCTCTGAACCTCTAACACAACTAAATCAACCATTCATTCATAATTAATCAACTTCAACAAATCAACTGGAACACATAGATCACTATAACCAGTACATAGATCTGAACCTAGAACATTGCATCATCATTCGGAACCAGCTCTAACCTCAAAACCATGCATCAGAGTGTATACGCAACTTAAAAGTGCCAAAATAGCGTGTATACGCAACTTCACCAAAGCGAACTAGCATATAGATCTGGAAATACTTACTTATAACTTCGCTGCACTTCTTGACTTCAGACATAGCCAAATCATCACATATAAAGGATAAAACATGTGTTAGCAATTAGATCTAGCCCATTAGATCACATAATGATAAGTCATTATGATCTTGATCCATCATTAGATCTCATCCATCATCACTAAAGAAAATCATGATCAATCAATTTGAACATTCAAAACACTATCACCAGAATGCAATTAGCAGAACATAAAGCAAAACCCAGAACTCTGCATCAACAACAGAAACCAACTGTAACTTCAGACATCATAGTTCATAAGGTATACGCTACTTCGATGTGTCGAACTAGCGTGTATACATGCTTTTACTAAAGAGAAACATCATACATATCTGCAAATACTAATTTAGACATTCCAGACTTCAGGCATACCTAGATCATATGATTTACTAAATAAAACATGCGTCAATATTCAAATCTAGACTGTCCATGATCAAACCACATAATGATAATACATTTAAGGCTTTATGATCCCGATACATCAACCATTATCAACCACATAGGTGCATCCTTAGATCAGATCAGGTAAAGCATCAGAAGCTCATAACCTGTATATATGATCTAACACTTCAGAAGATATTCAATACTTGCAACCTCTGGCCTAATGATCTTCTCCTTCTTATATAGTTTTAGTCCTTTCTCAATACCTTGGACCAAAACCACTTAGGAACAATACCTTGGATCAAATACCTAGGGTCAATACCTCAGACCAAATACCTTGGATCAATACCTTGGACCAAAATACCTTGGACTAAATACCTTGGACCAAAATCTTTATTTTCCAACATGTACGCACCTTTCCTCCTGTGAAAGATCATTTATATGTATACGGTCCTTTTTTTCTGTTAATCCACATGTATACACTCTTTTTCTACAGTGAACCCACATATACAAGTTAACATACCTGAAAATGTCCTTTTTATTCAACTTATTGATTCTGATCTATAGTCCTTTATTTCTTCAACCTATTCTTTTGTATCATTACTTTGTTACCTCTAAATAGACCTATTATAATGTGATTTACCTTCTGAACTGATTCCTTTGAATTTCCCTGCATTTTGTCATATCTGTAAACACAACTATGATGCATTGTATCACATCTGATATATCTCCTGTAGATTCATCTAGACACATAGATTCATCTAGTTACCATATACAAGTGAGTTGTTCTGCTATAAGTGGGTTGCCATCAAGTACAACACATGCATCATAATGGCAACATGATTAACCGTGGTTTTCATAATCAACCATGGTCAACCAATTTAACTATCATTAACCAAGTCCACCATGGTCAAACAAACTCAACAATGGTCATAAATGGTCAAGAATTCTCTAACATTGTCATTTATTGTCACACATTTTCAATAATATACAAACTTAGTTATCCATTATCAACCATGGTTAGTCATAATCAACCTTGGTCAACCATGACAATCTATAGTCAACCTAGGTCTCCAATGTTAAGCATGGTCAACCTTTCCATCCTTTGCCAACATGGTAAACCATAATCTATCAGAGAAAACTATAGCCAACCAATGCCAAGTTTGTGAAAATATGTTCACCGAAACTTGTTATTATTCATATTATATATAATAATATTATGATGTGTAAAAAATCACCTTATTATAATATTGTGATGTTAGCATTAGTATTATTACATTAACATCAATATTAACATTAACCTTAACATTAACATTAACATTAAAGCTAATATTAATTCCAATGTTTGTACTAATATCACATAATATTAAGATCAATACTAATATAATTAATATTGATAATAATATCATTAGTAACATCATTACTAATGTTAGCAATGTTATATTATTAACATAATATGTTAATTATAACATAAATATACTATGAATATCATAATATAATAATATTATTATGTGAAAAACAAATCACATGGTTAACCATGTGATTTATATAAAACTAATAATATAATATTTCTATCATATGTAATGACTCAACATTGGTTAACTATGGTTGTCATAATTAATCGTGGCCACCATAATTAACTATCTTCAACCAATTTAACTATGGTTAGCCTAACCAACAATGGTATGATACATGATTAAGCATTGTCTAACATTGTCACTTATTGTCACACATGTTTAATAACATACAAACTTAGTTAGGCATAGTCAACCATGATCAACCGTAGTCAACATTGGTCAACCATGGTCAACCGTAGTCAAATTTGGTCAATTATGACCAACCATGGTCATCTATGGTGAACCCAAGTCTCCATGGTTCAACATGGTCAACCATGTGCATCCATTGTCAACATGGGAAACCATAACATATAAAAGAAAACTATAGTCAACCATGGCCAAATTTGTCAAATCATGTTCAGTCATGGTCAACATGGTCAAAAAATCATCATCATCGAAATAGAGTCAACCATGGTCAACAATGGTCAACCATGTTGCTATTAATATTACAATATAGTATAATAATAATATATGTAACAATTCACCTTATTATAATATTGTAATGTTATTACCTTAACATTAACATTAATATTTTTTGTTTTGTTTGTCAAGTTGTCTATGATACTCTAGGCTTGACCTATGGGTTGCAGAGCCACGAACGAAGGACATCTAAGACATAAAAGTCACCCGAGGATTGCACTCTACCTGGGTCGCACCAACCCTTAGTTGACTAGATTTTTTAGCATGTCTCCTCCTCGTAGCATAGGGCATAACCACCCCCCATGAGGTTTGATCCTAGGTTTCCTTCCTAACGAGGCCCATCCTCAAGTGGTTGTGCTAGTGGGACTTGAAATCATTTATATTAATATTAATGTTAATATTAATTCTAATATTAGTACTAAAATCACGTAAATTTTTATATGTGTGAATCACATATCGATGTCCCCTACATCCACGAAAACTATCTAGGTAGATTGAATAGAAGCGATCACTTCCCACTGGCTCATTAGTAAAGCCCAACCCAAAGAGCATCAAGGAGAATTAACCTTATGACCTCTTATTAGCAAGGTGGTTTAATGATAGGAACTTGGTCGATTGAGCTAACCCTTGGGGCTAATATCATGTAATATTAAGATCTAATATCATTAATATTGATAATAATATTATTAGTAACATCATTAATAATGTTAAAAGTGATACATTATTAATATAGGTTAAATTTACTATTAATGTCATTAATATAAAAAATATTTTATGTAAAAAATCACATGGTTAACAATGTGATTATATAATAATAATAATATAATATTACTATGATATGTAACACTTAATAATGATTAACCATGGTCGCCATAATCATCCATGGCCACCATAATTAACCATGGTCAAAAAATTTAACGATTGATAATGAAACCAACCATGGTCAAACAAAGTCAACCATGGTCATAAATGGTCAAGCATTGTCTAACATTATCACTTATTATCACACATGTTCAATTGTATAACCATATGAACAAGCCTAACTGCCAATGGTTATGACCCAAAATCCCCATTTTTGAGCATGTGGTCGCGAAATCTATGCCATGTTTTTAGGCAAGTCTCTACACCACCGCCTAGAGCTATAGTGGTCTAGAGGCATGGACAATTATGGTCAACATTGCTAAGATATTTTTAATCGTAATCTCTCATTGTCAAGTATACTTTTATTTGGACAAGCATAGTCATCCATAGTCAACATTATTTTGATCATAATAAACCATTTTCAACCATATCTTAAACAAATTTATAGATAGTCAATTCTAGTCAACCATTGTCTACTAATATTCCTCACACACACTAGCCAATAAGTACCACAACCACATTGGTAGATGTGGTCAATATGCACCGATCAATGATCTTTCCACCTTCTATACATCAATTAGTCTATTTAAAGAACTTGAATTTATTTATATAAAAAGTATAGTCCAACCATGGTCAACCATGGGATAACATGGTCAACCATGGGCATCCGTAGTCAATCATAGACAACCATAATCAACCACAAAGAACACAAGTAACGATGGTCTACCATGGTGAACATGGTCAACCATCGTCAACATGCCTATCCATGGTCAAAATGGTCAAACATAGTGAACCATGTTCAACTATGGTCACAATGGTCAACCATGGACAATTTTTGTTAACTATGGTCTCCATGGTCAACTTGTTGTTGCTGCGACAAACACCCTCCAAAATTTTGTCTACACTTGAATTTTTGACCCTATTGTGGATCTTGTGATTGGTTGTTCCATAGTCACTTTATGATATATTGATGCTTTGTTAAGTGTTTGAGTTTTCCCTCAGATTCTAAGTGTCAAAGTCACGTGCTTATGCATGCTCAGTTCCTGAATAATTCACAAGTGAACTTCTCTTGACACAATCTTACATAGATAGTGCATTGCTCTTGGAAGTAAGGCTTTCATAATCACTAGTGATAGTCAATGTGGAATTCATAAGCACAGTGTACTTCATAATACATATCAATAGTTAGCGCACACTATCCATTGACATTCCCTCTGACTTCTGGTTGCGATTGTTCTTCTATTTTGGTGAGTTTTTCAAATTTTCACTTTTGCGCACCTCATCTTTCACAAGTGTCATTTTCATGTTTACAATTTTCACCTTTTACAAGGCTAAAGCTTCCCCTTAACTCTTGGAGCTGCATAATGTGCAATTCATGCCTCCAAGGATTGGGCATTGCATAGTCACAATGGTCAAGGATTGCCCCCATACCCTCAAAAAATACAAATGACTACCTCCTAGATAGTCTCTTACTATGAATTGCATAGTCTCAATCATCAAGTTACCTCTACAGGTCCTTGATCTATGCAATTGTGCCATCCATTGACTAGTCTTCCTAAAGAGCTTGACATTATGTTATCTCAAGGTTCACGCCTGCCTCACTGAGACCCTCAATTGCGCAATATTGCTACCCAAAATTCTAGTCCTATGCATTCAATAGTGATAAGCATCAATACCTCAATCTTGGCCTTTGGAACTATGCACTGCATAATCCCTGAGCCTCCTCCTCAGTCCAGTATCTTGTTCCAAATTAGCTAGTGCATTGATGAAGAGAGTTAGACTAGGAGGTTTATGGATTGATTTCGTCTTTCCATGAGTGGATTTCAATTGCAAGTACTATATATATACATGACAAGATGTTGCCCAAAGAGGAGGGGCAGGAGACTATGCTAAAATACATATGCGAAGCAGAAACCATCAAGAGGTACCCAAGTAGGAAGATGGAGGGACACCTATGTACGATAAAAGACTAAAGATCAAGATCACATGAAGACTCCATATCATTCAACCCCTTGGAGGGTGAAGATGAGCAACCAAATATATCTTTCATGAAGGTGAAGTATTGAACATACCTCTCATGAAGATTAAAGACAATGCAACAAGAGAAACAAATTGGCATTGCTACTTCATCATGGAGTTCATTCATCATTTTCAAGTTGTGACTTGTACCAGTGGCATCACAATGTCATGTGTGTCCATGTATATTTCCACATCATTTGTGGATGTAATGATGTAATTATCAAAAGGAAAGGAAAAAATATATGTGTGGAAGTCCAAGAGTCATATGTGGAATATGAAAAGCTACATAGTCATGTATGGACAAAAGAGACTTTAGTAATATTCCAAAATTCATATAGAACTCCAAAGGTCACATTAGAACTCTAAGAGTCATGAGCAAAGCCTAAGAGTCATGGGGATATAAAAGTTCATCCCTCTTATTATAAATACACCCTTATAACTCAAGCAAAGGGATTTTGGAGCCTTAGCCTTTAGAGATCTAGCCTTGGCTTCTCTATCTTATCATATGAGAGAATATCATTCTTTGTATAAGAAAGAAGTGACTTAATGTTCAACTATTGGAGCTAGTTGCTTTCCATTGTAAATGTGTACTTGGATCTTTCACCTAATAATCAGAAGCTCATTGAGCCAATACACTTTTATCTGTATGTCATAAATGTTGTAAGACTATTGTTTGAATGTTTGTGATCTATATTTTTGTAATCTCTACTAAAGAAATTGAACTATGTTGGTGGCTTTGGTGCTTATCTTGGTTAATGTGTGTTGTATTTTCTTTAATTTTTATTATGTCTATGTGAACTACTTTACTAGATAACTAATTAATATTTTCATGCTCTCACATGTCTCGTTTGGGTTAGTACGATTACTTCCTTCTCAAGACTCACTCCTCTCTCTCCCTTCATGAAAGTCCCCTTTTACACATTGTAATTGGTGTTTCACTATGCCAAATTTCTTGCCGATTTCAAAGGTTATGTGCATATTCTCTTATGTTATTCATTGCATTTGAGAAAAAACTTTAAGTTATAGTGGTTGGGTCAATATTTTGGATGGGGATCCTAATACAAACAATGTGAGGTCTAATTGGGACTTCACAATGGGGAGACCCCTTGGTTGACATATTTCTAGAACTGTCAACAATTGGTGCTAGAAGGAGAGCTATATGACAAGTTACTCCTGTTGATTCTATTTTGAATCCCTTATCTTAAATGGCTCATCACCAAATCATACTCCTAGGGTGTTTTTCCAATCTAATGGAAAACTTTTAATACCCAAGGAACCACTTCATAACTTGTCTCCATTAAATTTTGATGGTGAAGGAGAAATATCCATAGTTGAGCATATCTCTAATTTTCTCTATTTTTGTTAATTTTATGAACTTAATTATGAAAATTTTGTTCTTATACTTGTCTTCCTCACCCTTGAATGTCTAGTTAAGCAATGGTGTCATACCTTTCCATATTCTTCCATCCATTCATTTTGTCAATTCCTCAAAGAGCTTCATAAATCCTTTGATAAGTATGATTACCGAGATGTTTTTGAAACAATTAATCAACTAAGAATGAAGCCTAATGAATCAATTGAGGGCTTCGCTAACCAATTCCTTTATCTATTTTATGAATTTATTGAAGAAGATACAATTAAGGATTTATTCAAACAAAAGTTTGAGTGTTTGGTTTATGTATCTTTACATGGTGAGTCTGAACCCCTTGATGATACTTCTCTCCTATATTTTCAAATACATCAGACACTTCTAATTTTAGAGGAGGAATCTACTATTCCTTTCATTCCTTGTCCTCCTCTTTTTTTTGTTCCTTATGTTGAAACTATTCAAATAAAAAAATATGATAATCAGATTGTTGACCTGTCTCTTCATCATTCATCCACATCCAATGATTCAGATCCAATTGAGGAAGCCTTGGAATGGTTCTTGGAGCTTAGGGTGAAGATTAAATCTTCCATTTTTCAAGATGACATTAACACTTTTAAGCTTAATCTTGAATTTGGTTCCACTGGATGTGTTGCTTATTCAAGGGATGCCTATCATCCTTTATCATCTACATGTCATGTCTCTTTGTGCCTTGATCTGCTTGATCAATCTACTCCGCTAGCTAGTTCTTTAGACTCTATTGATTTTCAAGTTGTTGGTTCAAATTGTGATCAAGTACACAGTGGTCACATTATATAGGTAGAGGAGAATAAAGTGAAAATTCTTTGGATCTCCTCTTTTTCAAAGTCCTCCATGTGAAGACAATGTTTCTCCATTCTTAGTTGTTTTTGAATCTAGTAATATTTTTAGTCAATCAAATGAAATCAATTTTCTTAATCAATCTAAAGTCTTGGGATACCACCATTATGATGGTGATGATTCAATTGATGAATATGATTATCAATGCATAAGTTCACTTACTGATCTTTTATTTTCCCAAGAAAATTATGATTTGAAAGATTTATATCAAGAGTATGTTTTGGTCAAATAAGATGTTCTCATGGAAGCTTCTGCTTCAATACCCCATTCCATGTGTCCTATTGCTTATATGTCTTGTTTTTATGATCTCCCACCTAATAAGAAGAATTATGAATTGCCACAAGGAAGTGAGGTCATCCATAATAAAGAAGTGGACAGTCAAATCATTGAGTATCCATTCTGTCCTTTGTCATTTCTAGTCATGCATGATTAAAGTTATTATGTCCAAATTATTCATGAGGTTGATCCAATCTATCAATCCTTAGATGTTCAATTAGAAGAATATTTTGACTTGAGTAAGCTAATTGTCGAAGTTTTAGAATATGATCAAATCAATAATGTAGATGGATGCCATTTGGATAGTGGTGATCTTGTTCAAGTTATTGATGGTATATGCATACACACCATATAGGATCTAATTCAATATTCACAATGCAATTCTTCAATATTTGAAATTTTTGGGAGACATCAAGGAGTTGGGCCACTTCAAATTTTGTTGATGATTATGTTAGGTTCTCACATCTCTGGTAAGACCCTTAAACTAAATCATATTTATATTTTCTCACAAAATTATTTCCTTAGCATGGTTTCATTGGATGTAAATTCCCTCTTGAAAGATCTTCAATATTTTGAATATGGCTCTTTTAACCTTCAATATTTGATTTATGATCAAATTGAAGATTCTAATTCTGTTAGTTCATCTTCATGCAAATATCTTTTACCAAATTTGAGTTTGGGATGCATACTTTTCATGGTTTCATAGAGCCATGAAGTAGATGATTTTAAAGATCATCATTGGCCGAAGGGCTCATGCCTATCAGGTTCTTTTGAAAATAATCAGCTTATGGTTTTTCTGTGAATATTATACTACTAATCCTTTTCTTAGTCACGCCAGAAATCCTCTTGTGTTACTGAATGTTTGAGTTAGTTGGTGGATTAAATTCCTCTTTTTCATCCACTACATCTTGTCTTGTTTCGTTTGTTTTCTATACTGGCATTCCTTTCCAATTTTGTCAATGATTACTATACTTGTACAAGTTGTAACTAGGTACAAGGAAATGGTTTGTCACATTCAGCATGCAAGGCTATTGGTTGTATTGTTCAAAGAATTTGCAAAGTTGTTTAAACTGATTTATCTTTGTTGACCAGTAACTGGGAATTTATTATCTTAATCAATCCATCTAATCATAAGCTTGGTCCTAGTAATTGTCATTCAACTAAGCATTTTCCCGCCAACATATTTGATGACATTTTTTCTACATCCTTTGATATCTATGGTTTATCATCTCAATATCTATATACTTGTCAAGTATTGGACGCACTTAAAACCTCACTAATGGTTATATCAGTCCCCCACTATCTTTAAAAGCCTTCTGGACATGATCAGATTCATTTTCCCTCATACAATTGTCATCTTGATCCCATTCCTTTAATTGAAAATTCATATTTTCAAGGATTTCATGGTTTTCAAGAAGATTGTTTTGAATTTCATGATCCAATATATGATCAATTGAAAGTATGATACTTATCAAACCCTTTTTCTAATAGCAAGCTTCGATGTTTTGTCATGCTTGCTAAGGAGGATAATACACATGGAGATCCATTCATAAGAAGCTTTCAAGGTTTGTTTGATGATGGCTTTCATCGAACTGGTAAGATTGAAATTTGGTTAGAAGTAGTGGTTATGACATACCTTTTTGCTAACAGAAAATATCATCAATTTATTGTGCGAGTTATTCAATCTCTTATCTTTTCCGTTCCACATTATTTTATATCTGTTCTAATTTATTGTATCTCTGTGTGTGTAGGTCGAGAGTAGTAATGGTGGCTACATTGTAAATTGCATTACACTTGAACCAGACCTTCTAGCTGGTTAGGTTAGGAGTAGGTATAACTGCATACTACTCTCCCTTACACACTCATCCTACACTCGCTCTATATAGTCTTTCTTGTGTTTTCTTACTTTTCTCTCACATCCTATTTTCAGTTTAGCCTCCATTTTATTTTTCCTTCTGGTTTTGTTTCCTTGTTTTGTCTTGTCTCTTCTTCTTTGTTATTTTTAATAAGAGTTTACATGAAAAACAATATGGGAAAGTTTGAAAAGGGAAATGGTGATGATGAAAAATTCTTGGATTATCTGTTATCCTATTCTCTATATTGGTTTCATATCATTCGGTGAATGATGTTTTAATGAAAAATATGACTCTTTTATGAGGAAAGATTTGTGTGGAACCATGAGACCTATATCTATTTTAACAACCACATTTCTAATCTTAGTTTTGTAATGTTTTAGTGTTTTACATGTTCATCCAATCAAGTAGAGAAGGACAAGGGGAAAATCTATAATGAGAAAACCTATATCAAAGGTAAAATTATGCTTCTCTGAAGGTACAACCTCTTCTGCTCTCAATAAGTTAAGATCCCTCTTCCACCCTAGTGAAATAATAAACGTTGAAGCATAATCCTATACATATATAAAATAAATAATGGGTGAAAGAATAGAAAGGATTCCTGTGTAGAGAGGTGAAGCAAGTAACTTCGTCAGGGTACTGTCAAGACTCATTGGCAGTGAAAAAATGCTTCTGTTCCTGTAGTGACTCTGTCGGGGTACTATCCAGACATACTTGCAGTGGAGCAACACCAGAGATGAGAACTCATACTCTAACTATTTTAAAATCACCATTATATATTACCCTCCTCCTAAATCAAAGCAATTGTGATAACAACTAACTGTGTGAATGTGTTTAATTAAGAAAGGGATGAAGGGGACTACATCTATAAGTGGGTTAAGTGGGAAAAATAGTGTAACCAACATAATGAATCAATACTTTCTACGAAACTATACCCTGTGCACAAAGCTAGACCAAGGCAAAGAAGTTGGAGTTCTACTAGCGTGTCACCAAGTGTTGTCGTTGCGACAAAAAGCCTCCAAAATTTTGTCTACACTTGAATTTTGGAGCCTACTATGGATCTTGTGATCGATCGTTCCATAGTCACTTTATGGTTGATTGATTCTTTGTTAATTTTTTGAGTCTTCCATCATATTCTAACTGTCAAATCACTTTCTTATGCATGCTCAGTTCCTAAAGAATTCACAAGTGCACTTCTCTTGATGCAAGGTTACATAGACAACTCATTGCTCTTGGAAGTAAGGTTCACACAATAATTAGTGATAGTGAATGTGAAATTCATAAGAACAATGTACTGCGCAATACATATCGACAGTTAGTGCACACTCTCCATTGACAATTTCTCTCACTTTTGGTTGCAATTGTTCTTCTATTTCGATGAGTTTTGCCAGTTATCTGTTTTACGCACCTTCAATTTTGCAAGTGTCACTTTTGATCACCTTCACTTTCACAAGTGTCACTTCCATGTTTCTGATTATCACTTCTACTTTTTTTAACTTTAATAAGTGACATTTTCATATTATCTTCGCTCTAGAATGTGTCACATTCAATGTCATTCACATTTTGCAAGTGGCATTTTCCCTTTTCTCTTACTGTCACAAGTGTCGTCTTGTAACATGGGAAGTGTTGCACATTGTAAAATAAAAGTTATGGTTCATTGTGAGAGGATACTTTAGTACCAATGGGTCCTATTTACCTCATAGAAATCTACTAGATCCATTCCCAAAGTCTTATGCATTTTCATAATAGTGTTGTCACTATCGTCACAAAGTGTATCTTAAGTGTCACACCTAGTCAAAGGGAGTCAATTATACATTTATAAAGGGTAGTTTGGATGCATTATCCCACACTACTATGTCCCATTCATCAAAAGGAAATACATCATACACATTCCCCATGTCTTGAGAATTGTCATACAAGTGTTGTCACTATTTTCGCAAAGTGTACCCTAAGTGTCGCACTTCGAGGAGGTTATTGTGTTATTATCACATTAAGGGGAACTTATTCTTCTTGTGTACTTAGTATTCAATGTTATTTCATCAATTGTTAGGAGTGTGTGTGATGATTCCTAAATACAATCCTGGTTTCACTTTTACCTCATTGATCCCACATAACCAAATCCTGAAAAGCTTTCTTCTTGACCAATGTGACCCAACTCATACTCCTTGAATTTCACATTGCACAGTAGCAAGGCTCAAGCTTCCTCCTTGCCTCTGCGAACCATGCAATGCATAGTTACTTACTCCAATGATTAGGAATTATGATATTGTCCACTTTGGGCCTAAGCCCTCATGGATTTTCTTTTGGACATACCCCAAAAGGCCTCATACCAATGGAGATATTTGTCCATCCTTATATACCCATGATCCTCCCCACTTCTAGTCAATGTGGGACTTTGGTCGTATACCCAACAACATTGGCCATCAACTAGCACAACAACCTTAGTAAATGTTATTGATATATGCCAATTGGTTGCATTTTTAACCTTCTATTATGCCAATTGGAATAGGAAAATGACATTGATCAATGTATATCGAACACATTTACTAATGTGGTTGTGCTAGTATATATTTCCATATAATATTATTTAAAAAAAATTACACAGTGGGAAAATATATCATAACTTAGTTGTCAAACCAATAGTGAGGAAAACCATTACTAATTTCTATCCACAAATGCAGGTTGGATCATCACTATTATTCAAGGAAAAGCACAAAAGCTATAATTCCCTATTGATGGTCCGTATGGGGGGCATGCTTTCAATCATGCCAAATGCCTCTATGTTTTGGGCGCTTAAGTTATTTCCTTATGTCCAAGATAGACAAGCGCTTATCCAAGAAAATCAGTTTTAGAGCATAATCTGGGACCAATATTTCCATATAATATACTTTCATTTGAAAATAAATTTTAAAGTATTATAACTATTTACTATAACAATTTTTTCTAAATGTTTTTGTTAATACTAACATGTGAAGGGGGTATTTGAAATAGATTAAAATGTACAGAGTAGCTTTGGACCTGTCGATTTATGTATTTGAAATTTCAATCTATGGAAGTTTTAGTGATTACCCATGATCGATGTTTAGTAACAAATTGGAGTATTTTATTTGTCAACGCTCTAGGAACTATTAAAGTAGAGTTGAAATTGTGATTGGGGCATAGTGAATTAAGATCCTTCTTTTGTTTTTTTAATAATTAAGTTCCTCTTTTGAATCTCTTTTATAATTTAATTTTGGAAGAGTGAATTAAGTTGTTTTTATAATTTATTTTCTTTTTAATTTTAATTTTTAATATTTGATGTATTGTTATTTTGACATATTTTTGTTATAGAAATATTTATTTTTATTAATAAATATTTTTCCTTTGATATAAGTACATATTATTTACCTTTTTTTTGGTAATTTATATAAAATAATTTTCTCATTTTTATTAAAATTTGGTTTAAGGTAAATATACTGGTAATTTTCCCTCTTTTTCCATGGTTAGAATGAAGACATGTTTTGCAATTATTTGTATTGTTAAATATATTATATTATAGTACATAAATAATCTTGTTAACTTCAAACATTAAAAATATAACAAGTCTACATGTTATTAGGTGTATTTTTAGGTCGATGTCCATTCTCCAAATCATCAGAAGGGCTTAGTCATCTTGTATACCTTATGGTTCTTCACAACGGTTTACATCTCAAACATATTTTCAAGTTATCATGTGGATTTAACCAACATGCATATTACCAAGCATGATGACCAGAGTATAACCACTGAGAATACTCTTAAACAAGGTTGTGAAGATTTTGACAAGCATCTTGAGGGTTTTGACTCAATGCAGCTTCACACTCTATTCCATGTGGTTATTGTAAGGGTTGAGCAATGAATCAACCCAAAACACTTGTGATTTTCTTAACTATGATGATATTTTTTGAACTACTTGATGCTAAAGAGCCCCAAAAGAAACAAGTTATTGCTCAAATCCATCAACAAGCACAAGCGAGGTTTAATGTCCTAGTTGGATAGAATAAAGTCATTGGTTTAGCTATTAAAGATAATTGAGTGGCATGTAAATGTCCTTCCCACCCCCTTGGAATTTATGGTCTGTGGAAGGTGTTATTTTTAAATAACTTAACCTCTGTGGTATCACTATGAAGATGGGGTTACAAAATTTATCTTTCTCTAAAGCCTGTAGAATTGACGTCAAAAAACACCATCATATTCATCACATTGAGAGATTTGATATAAATTTTATCTCAATCTAACCCACAACTTGAAAGTTACGTCTAATCAATGTTTGACCAATTAATTCTTGTTGCATTAACAATACACTATGATGTGTCACCCATGTGGACTTGACCACATCACTAGAAATATATACATGTCATCTACATGGCCATATTTTTTCTTCCATGGTGCTTCCCACTTCATCATAGTTTGTGGCTCCCACCAAATGTGACCCTTTAGCATTCTACAACAGTTCTACATTATATCTATTCCTATGGGAAATTTGGGTGCACATGAAAATTTCCAAGTGGAATCCTCCTTGTACCCATAGGGTTCCATATATCTGGACCATGTATTCAAGGAATTCAACTTTGTCCCACTTTTGCGGCTTCACAAATTTGCGTAGTTCCCTCACACCTAGATGACCCAAATCTTAAAGATATCCTCCACTCACAAGATAATATGACTACGTGCCAGTAAACCTTCCTGTGGAGCCCACTCTAGATATTCATATGACATTTAACATGTAAGTAAATTCAACTTCATGCCTTTGAACACCTAAATGGGTGCTACCTCATATTTTACCTTTGGTTTCTTCCTCCATAGGATATTTGGACCATTTCAAATTCAGTGCACTCCCAAAAATGCACAAGTGCAAACTATTTGGATGCACAAACTCTTGGATACATCTTTGAGCCCTAAAATACATGTAACCAAGATACATGGCATTGCTAATAACTTATCTAACTCTAGACAAAAATTCTAACTTCTATAAACCCTCAAACTTAGAGATTCTTAGAACTTCAAGGGACTTTTCTGAAATCTTCCTTGAAGACTAGTGTTTCTTAGAACAAAAACTTATACTAGAATGAAATACTCATTCAAACACTATCATTCTATACATAACACATAGCCATAATAAAATCAATTGATTGACCAATCAAGACTACAATCATGTAATTCAACAAGCTTAACCATATATAATACTTCACATTAAATTCAGATACAACAACATCATATTAAACCACATAAAGGATCCCAAATAGAATCCATCAGATCTATTCATACTTCATGCCATACATAACACTAACTGCATAATTTAAATGATCTTTAAGCCACATGGATTCATGATATTCACGTCATAAAAAAATAAATGGAAATTGCACATAGTGACAGACATCGAAACACATCAAACAACCATACATAATCATGTAAATTTATCTACGGCTTAGGAAAATATCAACAAACATAGAGGCCTACAAGCCCCTCATAACCATGAATCATACACATAAGGCGTCTCTTCATAAATAAACAAGAATACTACATTCTACAAATGCTGATACATTTATTGCCATAACATATATAAACAAATATTCATCATCCATGGTGTAACATTCATGATATAATTAAACACAATTATCTGGATAACTTGAGTGACTTCCAATTGAGGGAGGGACTTCAACTCTCCACCCAACCATAGGCCAATTACACTACAATGTTTCTTGTAGCTGACCACCCCCGAGCGAGATTCGAATCTGAGTAGTGGTGCTCAAGGGAATTCTTACCATTACAAATCAATAGTAATAACGGAGAGGAGTCCATTATCTAGGTAGTTTATCAACTACTTACAATAGTAACCACCAACATGACCATCTATCCTAATAGAAATCAACCACAGGAATTCACCTAAGGCTTATTTCCAAGAGAATGAATACACTATGTTGGTATCAATTGGGTTTTCTAGGAAAGAAATTGTATGATTTAGGATCCCACTATCCAAGTGGTTTATAAACTTACTAAGGAAGCACGTAGTGGTCTATCAGCCCCAAGGAAATCACTTAGTGGTTTATCAACTCCTTTTAGCAAGCACCTAGGTGTATCATCCTGTAAGTGGTTTATTAGCCTTCCAATAAGTATCCCAATGATTTATCAGAACCAAGGCATGTGATGAGTGATTCAACTCTCCACTAAAATTTCATTGGCTAACCAATCAAAATCACAAACCATTGGACTTAAAAAAATTATTGGGAATGATGTCCCATTTGCAAAGCATAGGCTAGGGGATGTCACTCTTCTCTTGTAGATCTTCATTCATCACCAAACTACAATATACATCCTCTTTTCATTCAACATTAGCTATTCCTCTCTTCTATGAGGTCTCCCTTATGTTCTTTGCCTGTATCCCCCTACATACTCAACATACTCCCCCTTTCCTTCTTTATTAGCCCCTTGCTTCAGGTCCCTTCTATTGCATGTTGGCCACACCAACACACTCTGTGAGAATAGGGACTATATGGGATTGTCCTTTACTTAGGAGGCCCATACCCAAATTATTTCACTAGCAGAGCCATAAATTCATTAGGGAGTTAGGCAGTAAAATAAATGTAGTTACTTTGGTTTACACTCAGCACAAGAAAGTCCTCCTCCTTAGACCTATGAATCCATGTCCATTGCTTAAGCTAGTCATTATTTTTATTTCCACATTATTTTAATGAATTAAAATTCATAGTGAAATTTACAATAGGTGTAGTAAAAACAGTAATTACAGATCCCAGCCACTTGGAGGAACATTTTCCTCATTTTTCTTACACACACAATACAAAACTAAATGAGTTTTATATACATAAAACTATTTTTACATTTACTTACAAAGTAAACAAAAATGGATAAAATACTTGTAACAACCATGGGCTAAAAGTTCATGTAATAAAGTTAATAAAGGAAAAAAATACCAATGTGATGGGACACATATTCCAAGATGAATGGTGGGCAAAACATCCTAGTGAGTGTTATTTTGGTTTATAATGGCTAAGGAAATTGGAAAAGGTAATGGAAAAGGAATTGAGAAGGAAAAGAGACATTAATTGATATTTTAATTATGAAAATAAAGGAAAATAGGAGAAAAGGAAGGTGAAAGGTCACATGTTCCACGTGAGGATGGATTTGAAGGCAAATTAGTGGAAATTGAAGAAAATAAAGGCCTCAATGATAAAAATTATTTTGAGGATCAGTCCATAGGCTTTTCCCAGTTTAGTTTCAGAGCTCTCCCAATTCTCTATATTTTGTCATGCTCTTGCACACTTAGAGAATTCGTGGAGAATTCTAGTTTTGGATAAAGGAAGGAAAAGGAAGGGCAAGAAATAAAAGGAAAGAAAGTGTCAAGAAAGGAAAATTTCAATCAAGTGGTTACAACAGGATTACTTTGCAGGTATTGAGTTGTATGTATGATTTCCTTGCTACTTTGGACTTGCATGTGTGTATTTGGTTTTGTTGTTATCACTGACATGGGGTTTTCTAGGTGTGACAGTGGTTTTGTCTTTTCCTTTCCGTTTCTTAATAGCCATAGTGTGATAGAGTTCTCTCTTTGGTTGACATTGGATTTCCTAATGGTTTTGGAACTGGGTGAGGTGGTCTCAAGAAAGTTCCCAAGGGCCTAGAAATCCCTTGATCGGTATGGTGAGATATGGGGTAAATACTAAGGGGGGAGATGGGAAAATTCCTCAAGTTATTGGTGAATAAATTTGGAGGCATCCATGCTTGTTTAGGGCCTAGTGACCCCTTGACCAGTTTTGGCAGGATTGCAAAAAATCCTAGTAGTGTATGTTTATTGTTTGGGCCTAGGAACCCCTTGACTGGCAATGGAGGGATTGCGATAAAACCTAGTTGTATAGGTGAGGGTTTTGGGCCTAGAAATACCTCTGACCAGCAATTGTGAGATATGAAGTAAATCCTGAGGAAGCCTTGGTTTTTTGTTGTGATTTCCACATTCATGCTTGGAATATGGCATGGGGTTGACTGGCTAAATGAAAGATTTTGTTCGGCCTAATCGATGGTTAGGTAGTACGTGGAATTCCCTAACTTGGTTGGATTTTTCATATGTTAGTGGGATATATTTCCATTTTGTATTTCATGAGTATTTATACTTGTTATTATATGGGTTTGATGGATCTTCTATCATTGTTATTATTTCAGTTATATCTTAGTTATAAGAATGGTTTTATGATATATTCAAGCTATGGATCTTATCATGATTTGATTGGTAAATGAATGATTATTAAATGAGTTACCTAATAGATGTTATTACAACTACCATGAGAGGGTATTATACCTTCTTGGTGATTCTCATATCAGTTTTAGATCTCTATGTTCAGATATGCATTCATGACCTATAGCTTTCATGTTCAATATGTGTTTGACAGAATGACTGTCATGGTTAGGCATGTTTAGGTCAACTCCTTGATTAAGTTTCATGTTAGAGGATTTGTACTTGTGTCATTTATTGTTTTTGAAAGTATCATCAAGTTTTAGGTAGTGATTTGGATCCTAGCCCTGAAAAGGTGGCACAAATTTCATGGTTGCAAGCACATAACTGGGAAATTGGTATTGGATTCGCTACCTTGTAGGATTATGCATGTGACTGGAGGTCTATAGTCACATGGATACAAGCCTTAGCATGTGATTGGGAGTATAGGGGATGAAAAAAGTAAGTTAGGTTAGGGTTTAGGCACCTAGAGTGGTTGTTTAGCTCCTGTGGATCCTGTAGCTCCTAAGGAAGGCCAGTCAGGTTTTAGTTTGTCGATTCCACTTTCTTAATTGTACTTAATATTTTGAATCATGTAGTGGTAGCCCTCAGATCATGTTTACCCCAGAAGTCTAGTTAATATCGGTAAATGTGGAACGAGTGGTTACAAAGTGGTATCAGAGCTTCTAGGTTCAAACACTTGGACTGGATGGGCGAAACGTGTTTATCATGCGTGCATGTTAGTTGTCTATGTGAATGTTATGCATTCATTGTGATAGTAATTGTTGTAATTTGTTTCATCGTCATGATATTGGTATGTTATGATGCTTGAGATGAAGAAGGTGAAGAATATCATCAGAGAGAGGTTGCAACACTGGACCTCGAGGTAAGAGCATATTGTCATACGAGTTTGTATGTTGGGAAAGAAAGTATGTTGGCTAATGGTTGTTATATGCATTAGGGCTATGTACATGCATGTCATTCTATTATTGTTGTGGTTACATGCATGATAGGTGTTAGTTAATTAGTGTGGTCATATGCACATGTGTCGGATAGTCATGAATGATAGTAACTTGTTGTCTATGCATTGCAGTGATACACATGATGATTATGGTCATTGTACTTAGGATCTTGATGTTATATGTATCGTGCTAATCTAGATTGGCCTGTGTAGATGGTGATGGTTATGGTATTTAGGTGTGATTCATTATTCTTGTGATATTGTGTCATATTAATTTGGACTAACTTGTGCAGATCTAACAGCCTCCCCTGAGATACATTGAGGTGTGAGTTTGATTATGTTGTCTAGTTGGTTTACCTAACATAGTATGTTTACAAGTTTTATGAATGTTTGATTAATTTCATGATTTGAGTACGTGTCTATAAGATTGCACGAAGGAATGATCTTATTTAAGATGATTTTACTAATACAATATGCACTGAGAAAATTGATATGCACTTGTGTGTAAGTGGGTGTTAGTTGTAGTATTATGATTAATGACTATGAGTTGATTATGGCATGATTGTTAGTATTGGTAAAGGTTTATTTCAAATTAATAGAAATGATGTTTTGCTCTTTGGAATGTATGATTGGCATGTCTAAATAGTTGTAGTGAAACATGCTTGGTATTAGCATCACAAGGTAATAGTTGATCTGTTTATATAAATAATAGTAGGGTGATGTGATAGCACATTATAAGACTCAATTGCAACAAGGTAAAATTTAAAAGAAAGAAATGAATTGGATGAAAAGTCCTTTGGCTATGTTTGGAAACTGCAATTCCAAAAAAATGAGTTCTTTGCATGAATACAAGAAGTCTTCTCAACCTTGATTTTATCTAACATTATGTGGATATGTACTAAATGCATGAACATGTATTGACAATTGTAACAAATGATTTCTAGTTATGGCTATATTCACCAAGGAACTGGAGTCCCTTGAGAGATGGCGTGGATGTGTTCAGTTATAGGGCAGCTTGCTTGGGACAACAAGGTAAGGTAACCATATATTGTTATTATTATTTATACACTAACATTTATGTGTTTATGGAAATATTATGTAGGGATTGCATGGAAAAAAAGGCTGCCATGAAATACTAAAGAAGTATCTGGTTGAGCTTACCCTTAGAAGCATTGGTAACTGACAAGGATTGAGTCATGGTGTTTGTTGTGAGGTTTGTTCTTTCAGTATTTTTTTATTTTTTTGCACTTGATTTACAGTTTGGTTTATATCTGGTGTGTGATCATGCCACTTTGTTTGTCATGTCGGTTTTCTATTGTTTTTCCATGGTTTTATTCTTTTTTGTTTCTTGTTCTTTCCTTTAATCTATTAAGAGTCTTGGGAATTGGTTGGGTAAAGAGGAAATTCAATGAAGCTTGGGAGAGTTGAATGAAACCTAGCAAGTAATGTAAAACTTGAATGAAGCCTCGTGCATGAGTAAGGGCCAACTGGTGGTAATAATATGCTAATAGGTTGGATTGGTTGGGTCCATTGGGATAAATGGACACTGGTAGTACAATAATGAGAAAGGTAATAAAAAATGTAAATGGATTTGGGGTTCCATATGCCTTGGATATGTTGGGAACTGCCATTCTCAATGTTGTTCATGTTGTGCACTGATAAAGGTAGTTCTCTTAACCTAGACCTTATTATATCTGGTAATTATGTTGTGATCATCATTATACTGATGATTACATGTATTGATATGTATGTATGCCATTGTCTGAGAGGGTGTTGAAGGATCATGATTGTTTTATGCTAGTTTTTATATATCTGTGTGTGTGTGTGTGTGTGTGTGTTGTTGTCTGATAGCGTCATCAGGGATCATGATTGTTTTATGCTAATGTTTATATGTATATGTGTATGTATGTATGTCGTCATATGAAAGGGTTGTCAGGCATCATTCTTGTGGAGGAATGATTTCTTTGGTAGGTGAATGGCATGAAGAGGTTCATGGTCTTATAGGGAATCAAGTGGGAAGAGTAGCACTAACAGATCTATGATGTTAGTATCATGTGGATATGAATTGATATTACATGGTTATACTATGCATATGTTTATATTATGGACAGGTAATGCTAAGGGATACATCAGTAGAATGAAAGTAGTGTGATCTGTGACATGTTGGGACAAGAAAAGATAGTGGGAAGAAACTAGAAGAAAGGTTGTTTGGTAGAGGCAATGTGACTTTTGGATGTGCAATACTATTGCTTTGCATATGTTCTACATGTTGTACATGTTGTACCTATGGTGTTGTGTACATGTAGAATATGCAGTATTGTGTACCTATAGTGTTGTGTGCATATTTTATGTGTGGTACTATGTAGATATAATGTTGTGTGTATGTGGTATGTACGATACTGTGTACATATGATTTTGTGTGAATGTTTTATCTGTGGTGTTGTGTACATATGGTGTGGTGTGTGTGTTGTGCATGTGGTGCAATGTACACGTGGTACATGAAATTTTGCGTGCACGTGGTGTTGTGTACACATTATGCAGGTGGTGTTGTGTACATGTGGTGTTGTGTACACCTCGTATAGGTGGTTTTGTGTGCTTGTGGTGTTATGTACACGTTGTGCAGGTGGTGTAGTGTACATTGTTGTACAAGTAGCGTTGTTGCGCATATGGTATTGTGTACATGTCGTACATGTGGTGTTGTGTATATGTGTTATTGTGTTACGGGTATTGTGTAGTCATTGCATCACGACATGTGTATTCGTTGCGATGTACATTGGGGGTAGGTGTATGTATTATGTTACACACCATGTGTAGGTGTATGTGTTATACATCAAGGGTAGGTGTATGTGTTCTGTTGTATACCGAGTGTAGTTGCATGTGTTGTATGTCAACTGTATGTGCATGTATTGCATGGTGTTGCATGTTGTGTGTGGATGTATGTGTTTTGGTGAAAGTTATGTGTAGAGTACATGATTGAAGAGAAGAGAAGGCACTGGGTGCTTACCGGGTGTGGAAACCGATTCGGTGTGTGTACAAAAATAAAAAAAGTAGAAGCAAGAACCGATTAAAGGATAAGTATCAGTAATGTATTTTAGTTTTATTATGCATGTGATTTATGATTCTAATTTATGATGGCTACATGTGATCTATGATTCTGTTTTATGACGATTGTATTTGATTCATGATTTTGATCTATGATGGTTGTGTTTTGAGCTAACTAGTAGTGATATGTTTATTCATGATGATTTGATCAAACAACTAGTTTGACTTCTTGTGACAAGAACTAAATAGAATTAGAGCGATACCTTATTGATGAGATACTAGTAAGGTATGATCTAAATTTATTTTAATTTATCTTGAGTCTAATGAAAATTATGTTCTCAGTATAGGAAACCATGGAAATGCCTGTTTTGGGTGGTTAAAACTAACTGCAAGAATTAGTAGCAACTACAAAAGGAATTGGAACAAGAAACAATATGCTGACAAAAAACTTCAGGAGTAGGGCCATTGTGGGACATTGGTACCCAATAGCGTCCATTGATTTCCATCAACATGCTATGAATGGTATGATGGTTTGACATAGGGATGTGCCTTGAGTTTTGGACCATCCGATGCAAGGAATCCTTGTCAAGGGATGGATTACATAGGAAAGGGGGTGGTGGGGAACTTGGAAGGTGAGTGATTGTACAAAATGAGGTGAAAAAATATCCCAAGGGATTATGTAGTAGATAAGGGAATATCGGGCAATGGATTTGTTTTGGTCATTAGCATTTCTAGATGGAATCAAATACACATTGGGAGTGTTCCCCAGAACAATGAGACGATAATCGTTCACTGAGGGAACATGTAGCACAAGGATTGTAGCATTGAACATTGGATATAGGTTTGACTTTGGAAGTGGATTTTGGACTTCCTGGCAAGGAGGTGAATCCTAGTATTACTTTAAGGGTGGAGGTATGAGCCTCTAGATTCCTTTGTTGTTGATGTGGGCTATGTATCCTTCATTGTTTGCCACGTGAGGTAAAAGAGTTTTGGTATATGTACATATTTATGTATGGTTGTTATTGTAAAATTGTAATGAGTTGTATTATAAAGCTCCAGTACACGTTATGATTTTCATGTTTTTAGGAGGATGTCATTTTAAATACTACAATGAGTTGGGGTTATAAAGCTCCATGGGTAGTATGTTTTGGTTTTTAGTGGTCTTGTTAGTTATAGGTGTCATTGAACACCGAGGATGGTGTTCACCTAAGGGGAAGGGTCTGTAACAACCACAGGATAAAAGTTCATGTAATAATGTTAATAAAGGCAAAAACATATCAAGGTTATGGGACACATATTCCAAGATGAATGGTGGTAAAAACA
This sequence comes from Pinus taeda, assembly GCA_000404065.3. Classification (NCBI taxonomy): domain Eukaryota; kingdom Viridiplantae; phylum Streptophyta; class Pinopsida; order Pinales; family Pinaceae; genus Pinus; species Pinus taeda. The sequence goes on along the minus strand of APFE031647639.1, from coordinate 49,922 downwards.
TCATAGTGGGTGTTCATTTGGTTTATTTTGGCTAAGGAAATTGGAAAAGATAATGACAAAGGCATTAAAAAGGGAAAGATGCATTAATTGAAATCCTAATTATGAAAATAAAGGAAAATAGGAGAAAAGGAAGATGAAAGGTCATAGGTTGAATGCGAGGAGGAAATTGAAGGAAAATTAGAGGAAATCAAAGAAAATAGAGGCCTTAATAACAAAAAGGCTTACGACAATTAGTTCATAGGTTTTGTTAGTTCAGTTTTGGAGCTCTCTCTATTCTCTCTATTTTCTCATGCTCTTGAAAACTTAAAGCATTCTTGGATAATTTTAGATTTGGAGAAAGAAAGGAAAAGGAAGGGAAAGAAAGAAAAGGTAATAAAGGACCAAGTAAGGAAAATTTGGATCAAGAGGCTACAATAGGATTACTTTGTGAGTTGCATGTATGATTCCCTTTCTACTTTGGACATGCATGGTACATGCATGTGTGTATTTGGTTCTCTTGTTGTCATTGACATGGGTTTTTTCAGGTGTGATAGTGGTTTAAGCTTTTCCTTTCCATTTCTTGATATCCATAGTGTGATGGAGTTCTCTCTTTGGTTTATCTCATATTGGCAAATGGTTTTGGAACTAGGTGAGGTGGTCTCCGGAAGATTCCCAAGGGCTTGGAAATGCCTTGACCAGTAATGGTGGGATACACAATAAAGCCTGACGGTGGAGATGGGAAAATTCCTCAAGGTATTTGTGAAGAAATTTGGAGGCATCCATGCTTGTTTAAGTCCTAGTGATCCCTTAACCGATTTTCATAGGATTGCGTTAAGGCCTGATAGTGTATGATTATTGTTTGGGCCTAGGAATCCCCTGATCGGTAATGGTGGGATTGCGGTAAAACCTGGTTATATAGGTAAGGGGTCCGAGCCTCGAAATCCCTTGACTGGGAATGGCAAGATATGTAATAAAGCCTGAGGAAGCCCTGGTTGTTTTGTCGTGAGTTCCACATTCATTTATGAAATATGGCATAAGGGTGATTGGTTGAAAGAAAGATTTGGTTCAACCCAATCTATGCTCAGGTGGTACATGGAAGTGTCTGACTTGGTTGAATGTTGTATATGTTAATAAGATATTTCTTCCTATTGTATTCCATGAGTATTTATACTTGTTATTATGTGGCTTTGATGGGTATTCTATCATTGTTACTATTTTGATTATATGTTAGTTGTAAGCATGGTTTTATGATAGATTTAAGTTATGGATCTTATCATGATTTGATTGGTAAATGAATGCTTATTAAATGCATGGCCTAATAGATTTTATTGTAATTACTCTGAGAGGGCATTAGACCTTCTCGATGATACTCAGAAACTTTTCAGATCTCTTTGTTGAGATATGCATCCATCACCTATAGATTTCATATTTACTATGTGTTTGACAGAATGAATGACATGGTTAGGCCTAGTTAGGTCAAGTCCTTGATTTTGTTTTGTGTTAGAGGCTTTGCATTTATGTAATTTATTTTTTTGGAAAGCCTCATCAAGTTTTGGGTAGCGATTTGGAGTCTACCCCTGAAAGGGTGGCACAGATTCTACGGTTGCAGGCAAAGAACTAGGAAATTAGGACTCCAATCCCTACCTTGCAAGCTCATGCATGCAACTGGAGGTCTATAGTCATATGGATGTAGGATTTTTCATGCTAATGGGAGTCTAAATCACTAAAGAAGCATGTTAGCTCAAGGTTTGGGTAGTTGGAGTGGTTGTTTAGCTCCTAAGGTTCCTGTAGCTCCTGACAAAGGTCAACCTAGTTTCGATTTTTCAATTCCACTTCCATTATTATACTTAGGAGGGTGAATGATGTCACATAATCCCTTGGCTTATGTTTACCCCATAAGGTGAGTTAGTGTGGGTATATGTGGGAGGGGTGGTTACAATACCCTCATTTGATCATCCATTTCCTAAGTGGCCTCATCTAGTTCAAAATTTATTGGTTGAACATTGACTTGTGCAACTACTTGACTCCAGTGTGTGATTTTCATCTCATCTAGAATGTTCTTTGGTTCTAGTTGGAATTTTCCCCCAGATACCTTGTAAGTCAAGAAATATGGAAAATGTCATGTGCTTTCACTACAGGTGGCAAGGCTAGCCTATATGCCACTAGTCCCACTCTTTCTAAGATATAAGATTGTCCATAACCTTGGTGCCAACTTTACACAATATATTATTCTCAGTGAAGTATTCTTTTGTTAACATGGAGGTAAACATGTTCCCCTACTTGGAACTCCTTATGCATTCTCTAGTGATCTGCATAGCTCTTTTGTTTTTCTTCAGATACCTTCAATTTCTGCTTAAGGAAAACTACTTCTTTCTCCATTTCCTTCAACATATCAAGTCGAAGAAGCAACTTGTTCACTGGATCATTCTAGCTAATGGGTGTATTACATTTTCGTCCATACAAAGCCTCAAAAGGGATTGTATTTAATAGTTCCTAATACCCATTGTTGTAAGAAAATCATACCAAAAGTAGAAACTCTTCCCACCTCATGGGTTATGCATGACATACATTTTTAGAATGTATTTTAGCACCTTGTTTACTCTTTCAATTTTTCCATCCAATTAAGAATGTCATGATATACTAAATGCTAACACTATTCTCAAGCCAACAAACAATTTTTATTTTTATTTTTTATTTTTATTTTTTATTTTTATTTTATTTATTTTACTTTTTATTTTTATTTATTTATTTATTTATTTTATAATTTTTCAGAAATTTGAGAATTTGGCATCTCGATTTGTGATGAACTTCTTGGACATACCATGCAATCGAGATGTTTCTTTCATGAAAATCTGAGAAATATCAAATGCCTTGTGGGTATGGAAAATTTTAGGGGCGAATGTTGGCCCTTTGTTGAAATTAAGGAGTTTTAAATTTTTAGTGGGCGAATATTTTGTATCATAGTACATTTTTACAAATCGTCTCAAATAGCCCACCTTATTTTAAGGGATAGGGTAGAAAATGTATATTTAACCCTTCAAATTAGGAGTTACAACCTTCCATGTGCCCTAATTTTCAAGAATAGGTTTTATTTAAGTGAATCCTATGGGCCAAATACCATATTTGTAAAAGAGGTATGGTAAATTAATAAAAATATAAATAAACGAGAGGTATAGTAAACAAATAAAACATTTTTTTATATTTACTCCATAAGCCACCTTATATTTATGAACACTCAAAAAATGCGTTATATTTAGGTGAAACCTATGGGCAAAATACTATGGTCCAAATACCATGAGCTAGATTATTATTAATACCATGCAAAAAAACATTATTAACCCTAATATTAGTATTAATAAAAATAAAAATGGCACATGGTATTCACCTGGAATGTGGCCTATTTAAATGGGGAAATTAAACCAGCATAGATCCATCTTTACTCTAGATTTGCTAAGCCCCGAGAGGTATCAAATATCGTGATATGCAAAGTAGCATAGAGTGAAAAAATATTGGGGGCTTGGTGGATCAAGAGTAAAAATGGATGTTGTAATTTAATGTATGTTAAACCTTTTAACTTGGTTAAAATAAAAAATAAAATAAAAATCAATT